>CM042258.1:42008767-42076267 GCA_023566225.1 Romanogobio albipinnatus
ATTTATTTATTTTTTTTATACCAAATTCCGAGTTTCTGTTTTAAGTTTTCTGGATTCCATTTGAATGGTTTAATTAAATTTGAATGATCAAAATTATTTAAAAATAATTCATTGATAATAATTCAAATAATTAATAAATCATAATAAAAAAATGTAATTCATACTATTTATTAATGGGGAAAAAACTCATTTCTATTAAATGTTTTTCCCCCAGAAATTCTGTGTTGTGTATTTAATTTTTTTTGTCAATCAAGACATAACATTTTTTTAATCTATCTTTTAATCATATAAAATTAAACAAACTTTTTTGTCAAACAAAGTGCTGCACAACAGAGCTTTACTGAATTAAAAATGGTTAATTAAACATGGAAGAAAATGTTTGATTGTTCCTCAAAAAAAAGTTGTAATAATAATGTATTATTATTAGTGTTGGTATTGTTATTACATTGAGACGTAGCTAAATTCTACTGTACAACAGATATATTTCTTTCACAATTTCTTCAAGTTAAACTGGACTTTTATTTTGACGGGTTGCCATGCAAATCTTTGAGTTTCTGTGTGTTTATGATGCCAGCCGAAATTAGCCCCGCCCACAACATTTGAGTTCGGGAAGTTCGGTCTCCGTTGTGGAGCAACTATGCTGAAACCAGAGCTGTTCGGACCAATCAAATCATCAGGGCGGGCTTTATACGATGATGGACAGATGATCAACAGTAACGTCATCATCACGTCGCCAAAGCGCGCTTGGGTTGAATTTGTTTGAATCTGAGTCTGATGACATCAGGCTAAAGTACTCCATGTATCCTTAAATTCTGTTTACAACACCGGCAAAGATCGTTTACACTAATCTTCTTCTTCTACTTCTTCCAGCGTGCATGCAGTTGAGTTCAGTTGACAAATATGCGTCACTCAACACGTCACTTACTCCGTTGCTCTGGGGTGCGTTTCCCAAAAGCATTGTTAGCCAACAATGGTCGCAAGTTCCGTCGTTATCAACATAGTTCAACCAGTCAGTGTTTCCGAACGAACAATCGAACGAACATTCGTAAACAGCATCGCAAACTTGTGTGGTTGCAACGACAGCTCTCGACCTGTGGTTAGAAGCATAGTTCCCATTCAGTCGGTCACTACGACGTACGTCAGTTATACCGACGAATTGGTATCACTTCAGAGAGCCCCTATCAGCTTCAAGATTTAGAGAATGGGCCAATGGGCCATTGGCGTGCGAGATTTGCATCTCACGCTCCACCCCGCGCCGCGGGTATAAATAGGAAGCAAGAGCAATGCACTGACGTCATCCACTTCTGGTTAAACCTGGCCAACATGAGGGAGACCGACAAGAACCGGTTCCTGGACTCCCCCGTTTCATCGGCCGGGTTGTTCGGCGACACGGTCGAGAACTTCGCCCAGCAGTTCTCGGCCGCCCAGAAGCAGACGGAGGCGATCAAGCACATCCTGCCCCGGCGGTCCGCTGCTGACGGACAGTACTGCGGCCGTTGCGTACATCAACAAACAGGGTGGTCTACGCTACCGCCGCATGTCCCAACTCGCCCGCCATCTCCTCCTGTGGAGTCAGAAGCATCTGAGGTCCCTTCGTGCCATTCACATTCCGGGCCCGCTCAATCGTGCGGCCGAGGAGCTGTCATGGTTACCGGTGCTCCCCGGAGAGTGGAGACTCCACCCCCAGGTGGTCCAGCTGATCTGGAGTCGCTTTGGGGTCGCACAGATTGACCTGTGTGCCGCCCCCGACACGACCCACTGCCAGTTGTTCTATTCCCTGACCGAGAGAACCCTCGGCACGGATGCCCTGGCATACAGCTGGCCCTGGGGCCTACGCAAATATGCGTTTCCCCCAGTGAGCCTTCTTGCACAGACACTGTGCAAGGTCAGGGAGGACGAGGAGCAGCTCCTCTTGGTAGCTCCGTATTGGCCCAACAGGACTTGGTTCCCGGAACTAGTGCTCCTTGCGACAGCACCTCCCTGACCCATTCCTCTCATGCTGCGTTCACACCGGACGCGATTCGCGCGAGTGATTTACATGTGATTTACAGAGACGCGAAATGGCATTCTGCGGCGCGATTCGCGCGAATGAGGCTGCGAGATTCGCGCGATTCGCGCGATTGAGGCGGCGCGAATGACGCGAATTGAGCGTTTTGAATGCGTGATTCGCGCGAATGGTGGCCGTATGTGGAGACCCGGAGCTGTACAATACATCATCCTATCACTACAGGAACAGGAATAAAAGGAATAAAAAGGATCTTGCTTGGAAGAAAGTGAGTTATTGTGAGTTACTGTGAGTTATTGTGAGCCATTGTGAGCCAAGTGAGCCATTTCACAACGAGACAGGAGCAGAAAAAAGAGCCAGAGCCAGCGGCAAATGTGAGAAGGACTAGCCGAGGGAAGGCGGGTCTCGCCGGGTAAACGAGCGCGGAATGTCACTGATCCCCTGGATCTCACAACTCCGAAAACGCCAGATAAAATGCTCAAATAGGCACTCTTTTTATAAATTAACCACAGATTTGAGCTTTAAACAACTATATTATCGCCTGAAAAAGTCTTTAAACTACGTTTTGTCGCACATTAATAGTAGTATTTTTTACAAAAAAGCTCATATAGGCTCATATAGAGCAGAAGCCCCGCCCATGACGCGAATTCGCGTCTGGTGTGTAGTTGTCACACGCGTTTTTCACGCGCGTTTCGCACGAATTACACGCGCGAATGAAGCGAGTGAACTCAAAATGTTCAAGCGTCCACCTTCGCGCGAATCGCGTCCGGTGTGAATGCCACATCAGGAAGGACCTCCTAACTCAGAGACGGGGCACCCTGTGGCACCTGCGTCCGGACCTCTGGAAACTCCATGTCTGGTCCCTGGACGGGACGTAGAGGTTCTAGGTGACCTACCGCAAGCTGTAGTTGACACCATCACTTCCGCCAGAGCCCCCTCTACGAGACGGCTGTATGCGCTGAAGTGGAACCTGTTCGTCGATTGGTGCTCTTCTCACCGAGAAGACCCCCGAAAGTGTTCGGTCAGATCTGTGCTCTCTTTTCTTCAAGACGGGTTGGAGTGAAGGCTGTCTCCCTCCACCCTCAAGGTATATGTTGCCGCCATCGCCACAAATCACGACCTGGTAAATGGTGAGTCCTTAGGCAAGCTCATCGTCAGGTTCCTGAGGGGGGCGAGGAGACTAAATCCGCCTTGTCCTCCCTCTATACCCTCTTGGGACTTGACTCTGGTGCTAACAGCATTGCAGAGGGCGCCCTTTGAGCCTCTGCAGTCAGCTGAGCTGAAAATCCTGTCTCTAAAGACAATACTCCTGGTTTAATTGGCCTCGGTTAAGAGGGTAGGGGACCTGCAGGCAGTTTCGGTCGACGAATCGTGCCTGGAATTCGGGCCAGGTAACTCTCAGGTAACCCTGAGACCCCAGGCTGGAAATGTGCCCAAGGTTCCCACTATTCCCTTTTGGGATCAAGTGGTGAGCCTGCAAGCACTGCCCTCGGAAGAGGCAGACCCAGCCCTGGCTTTTCTCTGTCCAGTTCGCGCCCTGCGCGTCTATGTTGACAGAACGCAAAGCTTTAGGACCTCAGAGCAGCTCTTCGTCTGTTACGGAGGACAGCAGAAGGGAAAGGCTGTCTCCAAGCAGAGGATGGCCCACTGGATAGTGGATGCCATCGTCTTGGCGTATGAATCCCAAGACGTGCCCTGCCCGCTCGGGGTTAAAGCTCACTCCACCAGGGGTGTAGCTTCTTCCTGGGCGCTGGCTCGTGGCGCCTCGCTGACAGACATTTGTAGAGCTGCGGGCTGGGCGACACCAAACACAATGGCCCATTGGCCCGTTCTCTAAATCTCGAAGCTGATAGGGGCTCTCTGAAGTGATCCCAATTCGTCGGAATAACCGACATACGTCTCCGTTCCCTCCTTCAGGGAACGAGGGTTACCATACGTAACCGAGACGTTTCTTGTTTGCATGACATGTTAACTTAATAAATCCTTACCTTGAGCAAAATAAGCAATCTTTCATTTAGAATACATACAAATGTCATTAATGTCTTTTAGCTTGTCAAGAGATTTAAGCACCGTTTTTGAAGAGTGCTGAAGACGTGCTCTAGTACATAAAAAAGAGCCTATTTGAATCTGTAAATAAAGCAAAATAACTGAGAAAAATTTGAATTATTCCTCAGGTGCCATGTCCATAATGTATAGCAAAAAATCTAGCATTAATTCGATCTCAAAATAATTAATTAAAAGCATTTATTACTCCACCACCTGCGTGACGTCATTAACCAACGTGGTTCAGTGGTGGAAAGAGTACTTAAAAAGCATGCTAGAGTAAATGCAGTGTAGTGCAATGTAGTGCAAGTAGAGTAAAAGTACCTGTCCTACATACTACTCAAAGTAGGAGTAAAAAGTAGCCCTTTAAAAAGTACTCAAGAGTAGTGAGTATGCTATGAATGTTATTCCACCTTAAACCCTGCAAATTAAAAATGTAGCTTACTCTTTTATGGATGATTCTCAGTAAGAACAAAAAAACATGAGATCAACAGTATTTCAATATTTCTCCAAGTTTTATTTTTGACTGCTAACACGAAAAATACAGCCATGTAATATTTGAGAAAGCAACCAATAATCTGGTTTTCTTGCGGTTAATTAAAAAAGGTTGCAAAGCGATGTATATTAACAATTTTATGTTAAAAAAGCAGTTCTTTCTTTTCAAGACGCATTTATTGTACTGCTTTAATTTCAATGGATGTTTTCTCTGTTAAAAGAATACACTTCAGAAATCAGAATCGAGTAACTCACAATTTTCACCACTGATTATTTTTGCTTGTAATTAAAAACACAAACCTTATTTAAATATAGGCTAAATCTGATGTTTTATGAAAGTTATCTGCTATATACATGGACTACAATTTAAAAATTTTTTTTTTTTTTTTTTTTTTAATTGCCATGAGAACACATTACATTAAAATATGCACTTGTAATGAGTGTAGGCCTTAAATCTACATTATAATTTTCACTCAAAATCTTTTCTTTATTAATAAAAACTCTGATTCTCTTATTTTGAATATATTTTTTGATTTTCATTGGATTGTCTTTTGATTTAATTATGCTGGTATGTATATTTTTAGAGTTTTATATATGATTTGTAAAGAAGTGTACCCCCTTTAAGAAACACTTAAAAGTACCGATACAGCACTTAAAATGTACTCAAGTAAAAGTATAAGTACACTGTTTTTAAACTACTTAATAAAGTACAATTCCTGAAAAAAAAAACTACTCAATTACAGTAACGAGAGTATTTGTAATTCGTTACTTTACACCACTGACGTGGTTGAACGACAGATTTGCGGTTTTGGGAAACAGTCGTGACTAGCTAGTTGATTTCTTCAACGATGCATGGTAGGCTAATTCAGCTGTGAGTTAGGTCGTTGTATGGGAAACGCACCCCAGATTGGTTGTAGGTCTATCCAATTGAGCGCAGAGGCATTTTCTTTCCTGGTTCGGTTGAAACACCCCATAATCACAGCCCAATGGAGCAGGAGCAGACTCATATTCTGACTAGAGTCTGAGTATGACCACGTCAGGCTAATGACGGTAGTTTTTCTCAAATGAAACGGTAAAATGCTCATGAAGTGACTCTCAGAGCGGCTCTGGAGATGAAGTTCATCATTCATGTCGTCATGTAGTGAGGCGGCAGAAGCTGAAAAACACCCAGAACATGCAGGATTAAGTTTTAAATAATATTTTGCAGTTTAATATTCACAGACACTGGTCTATATCACAAATTGATTTAAGCCTACTGACCTGCTTTTTATTGATTCATCATAAACTTTACGAAATTCTGCGTTACACAGTAAAATCCGTTTTTATGACTGGATTCTGTGATTCTATCCATATTTTCCGCATCGCAGAAATCATAGGGCCCTAGAAACGCCTCCATTGTAGTCTTGAGTTTTCTTCCGGGAACAAACACGTCACAATATTCCTCATTATAATAATTAATACGCAGAATAAAGGGGCGGGCCTGGTTCAGTTAGTTAGTTGTGTGTTGAAACTGCCGGTTATTGTAAGGGGCGGGACATTTACCATTTACCAATCAGAGCACAGTGTGCTTTTCAGAAGCTCTAGTAGAGCCAAAAACAACATCAATTCATTGGAAAAGAGCATAATAGGTCCTCTTTAACATTATGAGTTATATTATACTGTACAACTCTTTTAATTGAAAGTTACTTTTGTTCTTTTTGTCTGTTCCCGGGCATGTCTAAGTGACTATGGAGAAAAGAGAGAATTTTAATTCAGTAGTTTAAAAAATGTTTAAGCAAATTCATTAAACTGAAGTAACGTGCAAGAATTAGAATAAGAATTAGATATATTTATTTAAAATTTGAAAAGAAAAAAAAAACTCTAATCTAATTCCATCAAAGATCAGAGCTGTTAGTCACACAGTCTTTCTTTACAGTATTGATGTGTGAATCTGTTAATAATGATAGTAATATAATAAAATTTCTTTCAACAGGTAAATCAATTTAAGCAGCTCATTATCTTACTGATAACTGAATGATTTATCCTTTATTTTACCAGGAAATAATCCCATTGAGATATAAATCTCTTCTAACCGGGAGTCATGCACTCTCAGAAAATAAAGTACATAATTGTACCTTTAGGGGTACAATGGCTTGTCACTGGGGCTGTATTTTTTTACCTCTAAGTCAGGGGTAGGCAAGTTCGGTCCTAGAGAGCTGATGTCCTGTAGAGTTTACTAAGCCACCACAGTATAAAACTCATGGCTCCCAGCATGCATTGCAGCATTAAGTATGTCACCATTGTTGAGATTCATATGCTGATTCTTGATATCTGTGTGCGTCTAACCCAGAATGTATTTAATCAGAATTCAGAATGTCTGATCTTTGTCAAGAAAGTATTGTTGGTGAATATTATTTATTAATAGTTTTAATCAGTGATGAGTTCAGTCAAACATTTGTCTTCATGACAATTTTTGTTTATGGCTTCTTTTAATTTGAACAGATTATGTGTTTTGTTAACACTGTAACAAAAAACACAAGCTAAAGCCAAGAGTCAAACTGCCCAACTAAAGGAAACAATGATCTCCATAATGGTGACCACATATTTTCAATAAAACGTCACAATCTAAACCTCTGTTAATTCTCAATAAGAGCTTCTATAGATGTCTTTCAGGGTTGGAGCCAAACTCTGCAGGACAGCGACTCACTAGGACCGAATTGTACCCTAAGGACCAATTGTGTACCTTTAAAGGTACAGTTATACGTTTTGTTCCCCAAGGAACAAAGTGGTACCTCCACTGTACATTTTTTTCTGAGAGTGTGGCCAAAATATTATTGTAATCGCACACATTGTGCAATGAAATCAAAGGTGCTTTACAACAGACAATATTTACTTAAAAAGTAAATGTTACATTTATAAGAAATAAGATATTAAACTGCAGTAATGCGGTCGATGTACCGGTCTGTCGTGGTGAAGAAAGAGCTAAGCCGTAAGGCGAAGCTCTCGATTTACCGGTCAATCTACGTTCCTACTCTCACCTATGGTCATGAGCTTTGGGTCATGACCGAAAGGACAAGATCCCGGATACAGGCGGCCGAAATGAGCTTTCTCCGCAGGGTGGCTGGGCGCTCCCTTAGAGATAGGGTGAGAAGCTCAGTCACTCGGGAGGAACTCGGAGTAGAGCCGCTGCTCCTCCACATCGAGAGGGGACAGCTGAGGTGGCTCGGGCATCTGTTCCGGATGCCTCCTGAGCGCCTTCCCGGGAAGGTGTTTCGGGCATGTCCAACCGGGAGGAGGCCCCGGGGAAGACCAAGGACACGCTAGAGGGACTATGTCTCTCAGCTGGCCTGGGAACGCCTCGGTGTCCCCCCGGAAGAGCTGGAGGAAGTGTCTAGGGAGAGGGAAGTCTGGGCATCTCTGCTTAGACTGCTGCCCCCGCGACCCGGCCCCGGATAAGCGGAAGAAGATGGATGGATGGATGGATGGAAGATATTAAATATCAGTAAAAAGTTTTGGAATTAACCTTTTTAAAAAGTTCTTAAAAGAAGTCACTTCTGCTCACCAAGGCTGCATTCACTTGATCAAAAATACAGTAAAACCATGAATACTGTAAAATATTATTACAGTTTTAAAGAAGTTTTAAAGATATCTTAAAATGTGATGGCGAAGCTGAATTTGAGTCCTTCATAAATCATAAATCATTCTAATACTACTGTATCTTTCAACACAAGCAATTAAAAGTTGTTTGTAAGCGTCTTGAAGTTTCTGATTCATACATTGTCATAAACAGTAATTAAAATGACGACTATTAGACCTCGCCTGACACTTCCAGCTAATGTTCAGACGGTGTTGATTTGATGAAATTGGTGTGCCATATGCTAGCAAAGCCAGACACCTTCATTTGCCCAAACAACCTTCCTGCAGGTCTTAACGGCCACATCATTTTGGCTTGTTTATCTAATGCGTCTGTTAATGTAATTTATAGCGGTTTCACGCCTCGTGCAGCGCCAGCGCATGCTAAGGAGAAAGGCATAAGATATGCTAATGTCTTTGTCAGCCCAACTTTGGTGCAGTAAAACAAAACATTTGCATTTGATAGAGCACGTAATAAAGTGGGCATTAGCATTTTAAATGCGTACAAATAGAAACATGGGGGAAAAAAAGCTATTCGGACTGTTGGCAAATTAAATACACAGCTACATGGCATAATCATATTGCTTACATTCAAGAGCTCAGAAAGTTTGGACTTCTTTATATTTATCAGTCTGTCCCAAAGTCTGTCTCAGTCGATACTGCAATATAATAGGCGGATAATGGGGACATGTCCTAACCTCTTATTGACGAAGCCAGATTTCCCCTCAGAAGTTTTATTATTATGTATCAATTAATTTTGTTTTGTTTTGAATGTTTTGCTGCATGATTACTGTTTATTTGAGCGAATATTAAGGTGACATTAAATCTGGTGGAATGAAGGCCATGAAGTGAAATATTTGATCACATACCCTCCCAATGACAATATGAAATAATCATGACATATGCAATGATTTAATGTGCTTTAATTTGCCATCAATGTGTCCTAAAGACCAGCATGAGACTTTTTCCCATCTCGATTCCCTTGTCTTCTGTTTAAGGACTCTTATTTTGAAGTGTATTTTTGTTTCCATTGCTGCCTTGTTTGTTTCCATAGTTACCCTCAGCCAATTACTCACACCTGTTCCTTGTTAACTTGTGTATTTATTTTAATCTCCAGTGTCTGGTGTTGTGTTTGATGGATGTTATGTACTTGTTTCAGTTCAGTGTTTGCCCGTGTCTGGAGTATTCTGTTTTTGACTGGATTTACTTTGGTTGTGTTTGTTTAAATAACTGTTTTTGCTGTCTCTCTCGTTTCAGAAGCCGCTACAATCACGACACGACGCTTTAACAGTGTTTATACAACAGTTCTTTCTGGTTCTTGAATCTGATTGGCTGAGAAACCGTTCACTGATCACTCAAACCGTTTCACCGTTTGTATCCCTTCGCTTGCGATGTTCCCTTTCGAGGGAACTCGAACTGCGTCCAAGACACTTTGGGATACGCCCTCTAGCGTAGCGCGTATCCCAAAGTGTCCTGGATGCAGTTCGAGTTCCCTTTCTCAGGGAACAAGGGTTATAGTCATTAGCCGAGACGACTGACATGGCGGTCGAGCAAATCCACCAGTTACTACTGTTGTTGTGTCATGAAATGTAGTTTTAACAGTTATTTGGACATCAAATACGTGACTCATATATAAACATAGCGCCTGTTTTACAATTTGTTCAGACGCATTGTGAGCTCCAGACCGTCAACGGCCATTCATCGCTCATGTACCCGCAGAGAACGTCTTCATCTCGGACAGTCCTTCGGGAATTTACCTCTGGCTCTTATGTAGATTGTGGTTAAACATGAGATACAATTAATTTGGGGTATAACGAACAGGCAATCTTTGGTCTTATTAAAGGTGCACTATGTAAAATTTTTTCAGTAAAATATCTAAAAACCACTAGGCCAGTGTTTTATATTTTGTTCAGTTGAGTACTTACAATATCCCATATGTTTCTAATTATTTGTAAATCAATGAATTATTTTGCGTTCATCTCATTAACAATCGCTCCAGCGGTTCCTCAGCTCCACAACACTCGGTCCTGCTCTGCTTCAGACTACAGTAACGTTAATAATCACATCTACATGATTTCTGCCCGAGTCCTGTCCGGCTGTGAGGTGAAGACCACATGTCCTAAGATTCTGCGCTCAAATGTGGCGTCATCAAACTACACCTTTATTTTGAATAGGTGACCTCTAGCGGACGGAAAAGTTACATAGTGCACCTTTAATCTATAGCAATTTCCCCCTTAATCAAAATCAATTTGATTACAATTATTAGTTTCAATCAATTTCATAGCTGGGTCATTCCACGAAATCGGTGCCTTTTCAACTTTGAAAAATGAAAATATAAAATTAGTTTAATCTATGTTTTAAAAATATCCATGAAATGCAGACAGCTTAAAATGACAATAAATTCTATTGTGCCATCTCAGGCTATGATTTATTTTATTTTATGACTATTTATCTACCTCATGTTTTGATATTTTTGTCATCCCTGTTACAGACACAAGCGTTACTATATACAATAGTTTTAATTAGAACTATGTTATAGTTTTAACATATTTGAGCAGTATTTTAGTCCCTCTTTTCAGTCGGATTGTTTCAAATTTTGGATAATTTTTTTCAATCTTATATTTGTCATTCAGATGACCAAGAATTTACTAATTTTAGAGGATTATCACCAACAATTAAGAAAAATATATATTTTTACAAGAGAGATATTAAAAAAAGGGCTTTGTCCAAAATAGAATTTTGATAGGTTTACAATTGAAAAACTTGGAAGGCCATTTCAAATATAATTTTAATATTTTTTATGAAATTAATTACGGTAACAGGATTGACATCATAGTAACAGGACTGACCAGAGTAACAGGGATGACAGGACACACATTCTTCAGCATACACTACACAAATTTGTTAACATAATATTGTAAACTTTTTACATATGCTTTATATTTTGCACTTACTAGGCATAGTTGTATTAGTGAAGCACATTGGTGTGATTCTGGTGTGCATATGATGGATACTTTACTATACCTTGCGGCCACTTGAGAGGATTCTTGAATGACTACATTAGTCCTGTGTGGCCTACTAGAGCGCTGCTAAATTGTTTGTTTTATGTCCTATTGTCCTTTATGCTACTGTTGTTAATTTAAATATTATTTTATATAAATATGCCGTATTTGGTATTAAGAAAGGGTCCGTCAGTGATTGCAATAGTCAACTTCAGTGACAGTTACATTATTACACCACTAGATGGTGACAAAGACTGTCTTTATGAGTGACTAGTTGTAAACAAGGAAGTTGTTTTAGCGCTGTCTTTGTAAATATTTTCAAACAGATTCAAACAGATTTTTTATAATGGATATTTTGGACATCGACCTGAAGAATGAATACTATATAAGATGCAGGTAATGCACTCGTTTAGTTGATCTCTCTCTTATAATACTCTACATAATACAATAATCTGGGGTCACAACGATTTAAAAAAAGAAGAAGGATGCATTAAACTGATTAAATGTGACAGTAAAGACATTTTTACTGTTTCAAAAGAATCCTGAAAAAAGTCATGGTTTCCACAAAAAATATGAAGCAGCACAACATTGATAATAATCATAAATGTTTATTGAGTAAATCCTTTTTTTTTCTTTTGCTCACCAAGGCTGCATTTAGTTGATCATAAAATACAATAAAAACACTGATATTGTGAAATATTAATACAGTTTCAAGTAAGTGTTTTCTATGTGCATATATTAAATGTGATTTTTTCCTGTGATTTTTCAGCATCATTACTCCAGCATTACTGTAAATAATATTACAATTATTAAACAATATTACCAACATCAAACTCAATATTTTGAACTTAAGTATTGTAATTTATTATGTTAAAAATAATAAAAATGTAAATATAAATATTGTGTAATAAAAAATTGTTGAACATTAACTGTGAATTCCTGTTAACTATTTTATTTAGCTTCAGATGACTAACTGTATACGGTTGAACATCCATAAACAATGAATACATTGTACAAGATTAAGATGAGAAACATAACTTAATCAATGCATATTTAAAAATGCAGCAACCTCCCATTGCCCTATTTTTCCAGTATATTGGGGGAAAAAATCACACGTTTAGGCCACTTTAGAGCAAATATATTATTATTGCGATACCTTTTTTTGTGAAAAGATGTGATGTGCCCATGTGGTAAGAGCAGGACTGACTGCAGAAGCCCGTCCGAGAGGCGTCCTGTAGCCATGAGACGATCGGCTGCTATTTCATACAGATGGCATATTAAACTGCCCTCCTCTCCTCCTGCTGCTGTTGGCCAAACTTCTGCTGAAGTCACTCACATAGTCAGTATTTGCAGAAAACAAGATCTGATGGAGACTAAATTCTCTATTTTATGCTTACTTGGCAACATGTGTTGTGTTTATCCTGGTTGATTCTGACTGTTGTATTGTTGGGTTTAATTACAGCTATTTTGGATCTGGCTGACAAGCTCAGCATTTGTAGATGTTGTTTTCATTGCACAATGACTGTGTGTGTGTGTGTGTGTGTGTGTGTGTGTGTGTGTGTGTGTTCGGCTGAGGCATGCTGTCCGTGCTCGTCCTATTACTATGGAAATAAGGCTGGCGTGACAGGTGGCTTTACAACCAACACAATTAACTTCCTCCATTAGCTGATGGGCTGACAAAACCACTACATGCGCACAGACCCGGGCCTGCGAGGCAATGACACCCTGTTTGCAGCTGCATATGAGAGGGGTGGAGAGGATCACGTCCCCCTCAATACCTCTAAATTACCCTACTCGCCGCTTCTTTGGGTTTTTCCTGAGAAAAGACCTCTCTTTCCAACTCTAAATTGCTTTACTGTCATTTGGAGCGCAAGGGTTTTGGTGGCCCTTTCAGAAGCTCTCTGCTTCTTTAAGAATTCACATCGTTGATGCTAATTATACACTTTAATTGCATGTATAATTGATTTTTGTTCAATCTTTAACAAATATTTTGAGTAAGGAATAATTGACTTTATTAGAAAATATGTGCGTGTGCGTTTATATGGGAGAAAAAGAGCGTGCTTTAGTTTCCATAGATGATAAAACTATTTTGTGGGGAAAACATGAAAATAGTTTTTAGTAGTTTGCCCTAATATGTACACTAATTTGTGATCCCCTGGTGTTAAGACTTGTATGGCTTAATATAACATAAATGATGTCTCTTACTGAAATATGTAGTAGAAAACCCATGAAAGATCTACGTCATTTCAAAAATCCATTATATTTTTGGACAATGGGCGGCGCCATTTTGTTTGCGTTCTATGTCGATGACGGCTGAGCACTCCCAGGCTGAATCCGAAATCGCCCCCTAAACCCTCATTCACTATTCCCTACTTATGTCCACTAATATAGTTCACTTGAAGGAGGGGATCTAAACGAGTGAGTGAAGTCGGACAGCCGCTGTGTGTACATCGGCTGTACACTCGTTATTGCCGTGCAATGTGGGATTGAATGTGTGCACTCGATAACGTCCACTATGGTTGCAGACACCACTACAGATGGCTGTCCCCTCAAAAAATGCCCTATTTAAGGGTATAGGGGCGATTTCGGATTCAGCCCCTTTTGTGGAGACAAACGAGGGCAGCCCATAACACATCTCGATTGAGACAGAGCAGTCTGTCAGATGTGTGTGTGTGTGCGCGCCGATCTGTTTGTGCGTGTGAGTTTGTGTGCACGTGTGTTTGAGTGTGTTTTAAATGCAGTTACAAAGCAATTAATTGGTTTTGTTTAACTCTGAAACATTTTTCGAGTTGTGTTGTGGTAGAAATAGTAGCGCCAGTTGATTGCCGAGTGCAACCATTCTACGTCATCGACCTAGAACACAAACAAAATGGCGCCGCCCATTGTCCAAATATATTAAATGGATTTTTTATATTATGGATCTTTTATGGGTTTTCTACTACATATTTCAGTAAGAGACATAATTTATGTTATATTAAGCCATACGAGTCTTAACACCAGGGGATCCCTTTAAAACTCATATTGAAACTGGCGGCAGGCTTTGGCTCATCCCTGTATTTTAGTCTGCGTTATCCAGCGTGTTCTTCAATCCAAAGCAGCGTCAACATCAGAAGCAGAGGGTAATGTGTGTGCATTTATTGATATATTATTACACAGCATATGTGTAGTTCTTTGTCATAAATGCAGTTTAAATAATATGATGCGAGAGCAATGAAATGAAATTCCTTTCATTTAAATGGCATAAGATTTGGTGACTTTTCCAATTTGTTGTAATATTCATTTTATAATAAACCCAAAAGCAAAACATGTGAAAAGAACGAGGAAAGTGAGTGGAAATGGCAAATGAGCTAATGACTGGTCCTCTGCAGCCATCTACTGGTTATAGTGGTATTTTCATGTTAAAAGTGTTTGTTTTCCACCAGTTGACAGAATTCCTCCACTAAGCCATGGCACATTTTCCATCTCCATGAATGCAAATGATAAACGTAGATCTTCTTTAACTTAATTTAAGACTTCTTTCAGTAAATTTTACTGAACAAATGTAGAGTTAAAAAAACAGTGTTTAAAACATTATGAAAATATTTTAAAAATATGTATTGCCAATCTTGACATTTACAGTAAAGTGTGTCTATAATCATATTAGCTGGTTATTTAAAATTATTACACTGTAAAAAAAAAAATCCCTGTAAAATTTGCGGTAAAAGAGCGGCAGCTGTGGTGTCCAGAACTTTACCGTAAATACTATAGTAGCAACATTTTAGGTTTTACAGATTTATGTTAAATTTACAGTAAATAACCGTATTTAATTAACTGAAATAATGTTAAATTACTAACCTATTGAAATACTCTTATCTGTTATGTACCTTTGATATACACTGACAACCTCCAATCACAGTGTTGATGAGAGTCACATGATCAATCAAAGCTTTTGGGAGGACAATACTAATATACAGAAGGTGCCCAGTGTCATTCACACAAACACTAAACACCATCATGGATGAATAAACATTTATTAAAATGCAATAAACATGTATTCAAAAACATTAAATGTAACATAAAACCCTAATGTACACTGATTAGAAAACAATAAAAAGAAACAATGTAAAATACATCAAATGTGAAGTGTCACGCAGGGAATTCTGGGAATGTCAATTTACGTTTCACTGTAAAAACTGTTGCACTTCATGAAACAGAAAATTAGCTTTTCCGTGCCACAAATGCGGATGGTGATTTATATGGCAAAGTTACAAAAAGGCCAACATTCACCATGAATTATGAAGTCTTTTGAAACCATTCAATAGCGTTGTGTGAGGAGCAACACCAATCGCACCTCATTCACTGAATATCCTCTCATTTGCATTTGAAAGCTTAATTTGTTCATTAAAACTATGACACGTCACATTTGGTTTCATGTCGGTCATGTCAAAAAACATTGGTTAATAGGTTTGAAATCAGTGTATAATGACCTAAATTTCTTCACATCTTTTTCTATCATGAAGTCATGGCTGTTTTAAAGACTTTTTTATGGTGCCTTTTAGCAGCTTGGCAGTATTAATGACCATCCACAAGCAGAAAAAAATGGGTTTTCTGCCTAATGCCTCAAAAATTAATAAATAATACAGATTTGTAATGTCATTATGATGAGTAAATGTTTCATCTTTAATCTTTAGTATTAGTATTTCATCCAGCTGGATATGTGTAAAGCAGCAGGCGATCAGTCTTGTGTGGTTTATAAGTACATTGTCAGATTAGAGCAATCGAGCAGAATGAATCCACTCTGTTTGCCGTTTGTGGGTAATTAGATAAGTGTTAGTTTAACTTCACGCTGGCCTTCACCTCCCAACTGCACTACCTGAAAAGCTAATGGCCCTTGACTAGTGAGTACTAATGAGGTGTTGCACAGTCCTTCCCCCGAGAGAGAGAGAGAGAGAGAGAGAGAGAGAGAGAGAGAGAGAGAGAGAGAGAGAGAGAGAGAGAGAGAGAGAGAGAGAGAGAGAGAGAGAGAGAGAGAGAGAGAGAGAGAGAGAGAGAGAGAGAGAGAGAGAGAGAGAGAAACACAGACAATACACCCTGAGATATGCAAGACTGCAGGTGCACACACAAGCGCATTATATATGACTGGAGAGTTCATTACATCTAATGACTGCACAAGAGGAATCAGTCCACTTTGTTCTTACCTATGGAAATTTGGCCATTTCGTTTGATCAATCAACACCCATACATAACATTAGAGCTGTGCGATGTAGCTAATGAAATTTTATTGCAATATTCTTCAGCTTTTTAAAAATATTCTATGCATATATTTATGTGTTTGTCCTTAAAGACAATTTTGACTATTCTGCCTTTGAACATTTTATTTTATTTATATTATGCCCCTTTTCACAAGATGTAATATAAGTCTCAGGCGTCCCCAGAGTGTGTCTGTGAAGTTTCAGCTCAAAATACCTCACAGATCATTTATTATACCATGTTGTAAACGCCCATTTTTGTAGGGGAAGGAAAAACATGCTGTTTTTGTGCATGTATCTTTAAATGCAAATGAGCTGCTGCTCCCCGCCCCCTATCCAGAAGAGGACGGAGCCTGTACAGCTCATGCCTCGGATACTCTGGCCTTTTCTCAATGGCAGCGGCTAATTGCAAATAGCAAAAAGTGTAAATAGCAACTATTCTGGTGAAAATATCATGTTTTCTTAGCGATAATTGCTATTTACACAAAGTGCAAACAGCTGTATGCTAATTACTAAGTGAAATAGCACACTAAGTGAAAATAGTGATATATTCTATTTACACCATGTAAAAGCAGCAGTTCTTTGCAATATGTGTAAATAGTAATTACATGCAATTTATACTTTATTTTGACACATACATACTATTTGCAGCTCAGTATTGTTGTACATTAAATGCAATAATAACATAGAGTGTAAATGATTATATTTATTAAAACGATTAAATGGATGCCGCCTTAACGGGACAATAAAAGCTCTCCCTACACCGACCCTTAACCCCACCCAATAAATGCTTTTATTATTATTAAACATTTCCTTAGGCACTTTATTTCCACATTTAGAACATTTCCTTAATTTTTATTGAAAGTGAATGCCTTTCCGATGTGATTTGTGATGAGAAAAGGGAGAAGAGCGAGCTCTGCAAAAGTGGATTTGAGCCTGGGTGGATCACATCAAAAACAAGATTCTTAAGTCTAACGCTTTACTGATTGCACCACTGAAGATGTTGAAATAGGGGCGTTTTTTTTTTTTTTTTAATACTTTGTTTGGCCCAACCAGGCATTGTTAGGCAGAGCTAGTGCGAATAGCACTTGTCAACAAGGCACACTATTTGCACTTGGTGTGAATAGACACTCTGAATATCAATACACAAACTTCTGACTTGCATCCTTGGTAGTGTTTGCCAAATTCGACAGCGTTCTTGATTCACTCAGCTCGCTCTCACTCCTGTATGCATATTTTAGGCTACAATAAAACAAAATATATGTCAATAAACACCACTCTGCCTTTTTTCCTTTTCATTAAAAAACATATTATAGCCACACAAATGTGGTTCAGGCAATGCATACCTTGATTATCATCACTACATGCATATTTATAACAGATCGAAATATAAAACACAACCATGCCTCTTTTCATTTAAACATATTAATATGTGGTTCAGACAATAGGTGTGCATATACACTCACCTAAAGGATTATTAGGAACACCATACTAATACTGTGTTTGACCCCCTTTCGCCTTCAAGAACTGCCTTAATTCTACGTGGTATTGATTCAACAAGGAGCTGAAAGCATTCTTTAGAAATGTTGGCCCATATTGATAGGATAGCATCTTGCAGTTGATGGAGATTTGTGGGATGCACATCCAGGGCACGAAGCTCCCGTTCCACCACATCCCAAAGATGCTCTATTGGGTTGAGATCTGGGGACTGTGGGGGCCATTTTAGTACAGTGAACTCATTGCCATGTTCAAGAAACCAATTTGAAATGATTCGAGCTTTGTGACATTATCCTGCTGGAAGTAGCCATCAGAGGATGGGCGGCAGTGGCTCAGTGGTTCATGTAGGTTGTCTACAAACCGGAAGGTTGGTGGTTCGATCCCCGGTTCCACCTGACCAAGTGTCGAGGTGTCCATGAGCAAGACACCTCACCCCAGCTGCTCCCGACGGGCTGGATGGCGCCTTGCATGGCTGACACCGCCGTCGGTGTGTGAATGGGTGAATGTGAGGCAATGTGTAAAGCGCTTTGGATGGCCATTGGTCTGTTAAAAGCGCTATATAAATGCAGTCCATTTACCATTTACCATTTACATGGTGGTCATAAAGGGATGGACATGGTCAGAAACAATGCTCAGGTAGGCCGTGGCATTTAAACTATGCCCAATTGGCACTAAGGAGCCTAAAGTGTGCCAAGAAAACATCCCCCACACCATTACACCACCACCACCAGCCTGCACAGTGGTAACAAGGCATGATGGATCCATGTTCTCATTCTGTTTATGCCAAATTCTGACTCTACCATCTGAATGTCTCAACAGATATCGAGACTCATCCGACCAGGCAACATTTTTCCAGTCTTCAACTGTACAATTTAGGTGAGCTTGTGCAAATTGTAGCCTCTTTTTCCTAATTGTAGTGGAGATGAGTGGTACCCGGTGGGGTCTTCTGCTGTTGTAGCCCATCCGCCTCAAGGTTGTGCGTGTTGTGGCTTCACAAATGCTTTGCTGCATACCTCGGTTGTAACGAGTGGTTATTTCAGTCAAAGTTGCTCTTCTATCAGCTTGAATCAGTCGGCCCATTCTCCTCTGACCTCTAGCATCAACAAGGCATTTTGGCCCACAGGACTGCCACATACTGGATGTTTTTCCCTTTTCACACCATTCTTTGTAAACCCTAGAAATGGTTGTGCGTGAAAATCCCAGTAACAGCAGATTGTGAAATACTCAGACCGGCCCGTCTGGCACCAACAACCATGCCACGCTCAAAATTGCTTAAATCATTCTTTCCCATTCTGACATTCAGTTTGGAGTTCAGGAGATTGTCTTGACCAGGACCACACCCCTAAATGCATTGAAGCAACTGCCATGTGATTGGTTGATTAGATAATTGCATTAATGAGAAATTGAACAGGTGTTCCTAATAATCCTTTTGGTGAGTGTACATGATTATCACTGTAATAAAATTATATATGACATAAAACACAACCCAGTCTCTTTTTGTTAAATGTCAGTTTATGTGCGATCAATAATAGATATTATAAAAGCATAAGAAGCTATACAATAAATAAAGCAAACAATTCAGTAAAATTCAGCGCTAGAGGCTACAATGGTAAAGTTAAATAGCCTAAAAAAATAAAGCTATGAAACATCACTTTGCCCTCAGTCACAACGATTTTCCAGGGAACAAACAATAGATTCATGAGACCAAAGATCGTCCGTTAGATCTACACAAGATTAATTATATCTCATGTTTAACCACTACAGAGACATCCGAGCCAGCGGCAGACGTCAGAAGGACTGGCCGAGGTAAGGCTGCTCTCGCCGGGGTTAATGAGCGCTGAGCGCTGAGCGCCGCTTGGATCTCACATCTCCAAAAACACCAGATCAAATATTCAAATAGGCGATCTCTTTATAAATAAACCACTGATTTGAGCTTTAAACAACTACATTCTCACCTGAAAAAGTCTTAAAACTACATTTCGGGACATATTAATGGTAGTATTTTAAATTACGTGTGGTTTCTCATCCACTATTGACGGTTGCTGGTTGGTGCGAGATGCATTCTGGGATACCGGTCTGTCTCAAGTCCACACAAGTCTCCTCTCGGTGCATCCTCGATAAAAGGGGCGAATCAAGGACACATCCTGGGATTTGAACTGAACTTGGATATATGTGAAGTTTGAATCGGAACGGTACTTGGGCAGTGACTGATGACGGTTCACAAAAACACAGACAAGAACGCATATTGACAAGAACTAAAACATCTGTTTGGTTTTGATTATCATCTCTATCGCGCTCACGTGACATTGCAGTTCTTCATCATAATTAAAGTTAATGATCTGCATGTGTCTGATATATGGTTTTCTGAGCACACACACACCCGAAGCACACACAGAAAGCTGTGTGTCAGACGGAACGTCCCGTGAGTATCAAACTAAGCTCTCTTTCACGTCTTATTGCGCTTAAACTGTCAAATATGTCACACTGTCAAAACATGTCAGAGCTATGCTAACAGGGCGGAGTCTGTCAGCATTCGTGGGCGGGGCATTGGCGTTTGTGATGTCACAAAAGCTAGAAACTGCAAACGGCTTGTTCTGAGACGCTGCTTATGATTTATGGGGATTAAAAAAAAGGACTATCTGGATTTTTACCATTATAGGGTGGTCGTGTACACACTACCGACACACATTTATGTTTAAACACCATGCAAAAGTGAATTTTGCATAATAGGTCCTTGATACAGTAAAAATCTAGTTAAAAGCAGGGCATTTTTAACATTGTTTTTCTCTTAATGAACAACTTTTTTTAACAAAATTTAAACATTTTGTTTTAACACAATGCATAAACACCAGTACTTTCCTATTTAAGATGTCATGTGGAGACTTCCATGAACACTTTTGACGACAAAAATTCATTGAATCAGAGTTTTGGACGGTTTGATTCACAAATATGAATCTTAATAACTCTAACATCATCTTTGTTGCTGTAATACTTGCCGAACAATGAAGCATCATGACCTAAAGGAATGAAATGGCCAATCTCAATATTAACAATTTATCTTCATTTTGCTTTGTTTTAATAAGTAAAATCATCATGAATATATCATGAATATTTCATATATTGCACAGCCCCACACAATACTCCAATACAATAAGAGGCATTTCTAAAAGCCATCAGACGGTGATTAAAGTGAAACCTACTTTTGCGTTCCTCCTTCAGCCTGATGAGCACTTCCATCAAAGACTCCCGTTGGACTCTGAATGTCTCATGCATGAGTGTAATAAAATAGGCTTTTCATTGGGAGAGACATGAGAGGGTAAAAGGTGAAGCTTGGCCACCAACACTCAGAGTTTACTCAAGACTGACCTTAAGGCCTGCCGCTTCAACAGGGGGCGGGACCACCGTCTGAAAAGGTTTACATCACTATAAAGTCCCACATCAGCATTTCCCATCAGTCTCTGTGGAGACTGTAGGAGACTGGAAATAAGTGCGGAGGAATCTATGGAAAGCTCTGTTAGTCTGGTCGTACAATCTGACTGTAGCGTAAATGTTTTACGTAATGACTGCATTAATGAAAACCTTCATCGATTGTGGCAAACATGCTATCGTACCCCAAACTTCTATAAGAAGAAAACATTTTTTTTTAAATAGCGCTGTATGTTTTTAGGCCAACTGGTAAGTTTGCATCACTTATTGCAGAAAATAAGCTCTGTGAAATAAAAGTTAAAAAAAAGTTAATACACTTTATCTTGCAGTGTCATTGTTACACACGTTATGTAGTTACTATAGTAATAACAGTAAATTATTATTAACTAACCCCAAACCTAACCCTATAGTAAGTGCATGTTACTTAATATTACTCAATACATGTATAATTATACTGTAATACTGACCTTAAATAGTGTAACCAAAAAGTTAAGTTAAAAAGCCAAACAAAAGTTAATGATTCTTAAGTTTTTTTCATGATGATAATCAAATTAGCACAACTTTTATGAATTTTAAAGCCTAAATACAATCAGCAGAAATTAAAAACGTCACCATCACAAAGGCTTCCGACAATGATTTCAATCTTTAAATAATTTTCCCTGAAAGTGTGGGATCTAGTTTGCAAGAGCGCAATTATAAAGACAACGAGGCTGTGAAAGTATCTAGTTAGATGAGTTTACCTGCTTGACCGGATGACGTTTAACCCTTTCATGAAAAACAAGATTTGAAATGTTATTTTTTACACTTATTTTTCAAGATGTCCAGTTAGGCGGACAGTATGTGTTTATGGTTTTAACTGAAGATATACTGTAATAAACATAATACAGTAATAACACAAAGCATGCTTTCTTCCCATAGTGCACCTGGTGCCATGTGTCCCCCAGGGAAGCCACGCACACACACCCGGCCATCCACGTGATGTAGAAGAACACGTGATCATCAGACCAGGCCACCTTCTTCCATCGCTCCGTGGTCCAGCTCTGATGCTCACGTGCCACTGTTGGTGCTTTGGGCGGTGGACAGGGGTCAGCATGGGCACACTGACTGGTCAGCGGCTGTGCCGCCCCATACACAACAAACTGAGATGCTCTGTGTATTCTGACACCTTTCTATCAGAACCAGCATTAACTTCTTGAGCAGTTTGAGCTCCAGTAGCTCGTCTGTTTGATCGGACCACACGGGCCAGCCTTCGCTCCACACGTGCATCAATGAGCCTCGGCCGCCCATGACCCTGTGGCCGGTTCTCCACTGTTCCTTCCTTGGAGCACTTTTCATAGAGACTGACCACTGCAGACCGGGAACACCCCACAAGAGCTGCAGTTTTAGAGATGCTCTGACCCAGTCGTCTAGCCATCACAATCTGGCCCTTGTCAAACTCGCTCAAATCCTTACGCTTGCCCATTTTTCCTGCTTCTAACACATCAACTCTGAGGACAAAATGTTCACTTGCTGCCTAATATATCCCACCCACTAACAGCTGATGAAGAGTCAATGGTCAACTATGCCATCAAAACCCATGCATATGCAAGAATATGCTCTCATTGTTACGTGGAAATAAGGCAGGATACAAATGCAAGTCAAAAGTTAGTTTATTAGACAGTATGTCGTTGGTAGTCACCAGAAGACATAAATAGAAGATCGGAGCGTAGACAGCAGCCGAACTCTATGATCGTAGTGAGGCAAGGAATGTAGTCAGCAGACACGAGGATCAGCGTGTGCAGGCGGATGCGTGGCAGAAAAGTCCAGGTAGCACAGGGACGCTGTAGACAACCCAGTCTGGTGAGGATGGTGTGGAAGAATGACGATGAATCCAGAGTGACAACGAATCCAGGGTGAAACACGGAACACAGGAAGACAGGCAGGGCAGGAACACGAAAGGCACAAGCAGGAGACACGCAACACCCATCCAAAACAACGCTCTGACAAATGACAAAGGGAACAAAGACAGACTAAATAGGGTGCGCTGATGATCTGCAGCTGGAGCGCTGATCAGCTGCGACAGGTGTAATGATCGTCAGCCAACCAGCGGCTCCACCCCAAACAAACACACATACACACGTACCAGAGTGAGATGATGAATTCATGAACCGTGACAGTACCCCTCCCCCTAGGAGCGCCTCCTGACGCTCCCAGGAGAACCTACCTGTTGATTGTAATCATCAATAAGGGAGTGGTCCAAAATGTCCCTAGCAGGAACCCAACTTCTCTCCTCCGGACCGTAACCTTCCCAGTCCACCAAATACTGGAAACCTCGTCCCCTCCGTCTCGAGTCCAGAATACGATTTACCGAATATGTTGGTTCCCCATCTACGAGTCGCGGCGGTGGGGGAACCGGGACTGGCGGATTAAGATGGGAATGAAAAACGGGCTTCAATTTGGAAACATGAAAGGCGGGGTGAATTCTCCTGTACGCCGGAGGAAGTTTGAGGCGGACTGTCACCGGACTAATGATCTTGGTGACAGTGAACGGGCCGATAAATTTGGGAGCAAGCTTATTAGACACGGAACGGAGCGGAATGTTCTTGGTAGAAAGCCACACTTTTTGACCCACGACGTATACGGGAGGCTTCGACCGGTGGCGATCGGCCTTAGCCTTAGTGCGCGCCCCCACCTGGAGCAGAGTCTCACGGGCTCTGGTCCAAGTGCGGTGGCACCTCTGGACAAAAGCGTGAGCGGAGGGGACCGCGACTTCAGATTCCAGACTAGGAAAAACAGGTGGCTGGTAACCTAAACTACACTCAAAAGGAGAAAGGCCCGTGGATGACACTGGTAACGTATTGTGAGCGTACTCCACCATAGAGAGCTGTTGGCTCCAGGATGAAGGATTCCTGGAAACCAAACATCGCAACACTCTCTCCAGATCCTGATTGGCTCGCTCAGTTTGACCATTGCTCTGGGGGTGGTAACCCGAAGATAGACTGACTGTCGCCCCTAGCAATTTACAAAATTCTCTCCAAAATTTGGACACAAATTGGGGACCTCTGTCGGAGACCACGTCCATCGGGAGGCCATGTAACCGAAAGACGTGGTCTATAACAGACACCGCTGTCTCCTTGGCTGAGGGTAATTTGGGCAAGGGAATAAAATGTGCAGCCTTCGAGAACCGGTCCACTACGGTTAAAACAACCGTCATGCCATTAGAGGGCGGGAGGGCGGTAACAAAATCTAGCGCAATGTGGGACCAGGGTCTCGAAGGAACTGCCAGCGGCTGTAGTAACCCATCCGGGGGTCGATTAGACGTCTTACCAACGGCACAAACTGAACAAGCCAACACGAAACTGCGAATGTCGCAAGCCATACCTGGCCACCAGAATCGTTGCTTTATTAAACTGCAAGTACGGTTTACTCCTGGATGGCAAGCGATCTTGGAACAGTGACCCCATTGAATGACTTCGGACCTCAAACTCTCCGGTACAAATAAACGACTCGGTGGGCAGCCGGGCGGAGGCGTTACCCCTTCTAAGGCCAATTTGACCTTCGACTCGACCTCCCATGTGAGTGTAGAGATAACTATCTTCTCTGGCAAAATGCACTCGGGAGTAACCGGGCGTTCGGAAGGATCAAAAATACGAGATAAAGAGTCGGGTTTGATGTTCTTGGACCCGGGGCGGTACGAGAGAGAAAAATCAAAACGTCCGAAAAAAAGTGCCCACCGAGCCTGCCTGGAATTGAGTCTTTTAGCAGATCTAATATATTCAAGGTTCTTATGGTCCGTCCATACTATAAAAGGTACCCCCGACCCTTCTAACCAATGACGCCACTCTTCCAAAGCCATCTTAACTGCCAACAACTCTCTGTTACCAATGTCATAGTTACGTTCAGCAGGTGTTAACCGGTGGGAAAAAAACGCGCAAGGATGCATCTTATCATCCGAAGCAGAGCGTTGGGAAAGAACCGCACCTACCCCCACCTCTGACGCATCGACCTCCACCACGAACTGACGTGCTGGATCAGGGGCGACTAAGATGGGAGCCGAAACAAAGCGGCTTTTGAGGTTGGCGAATACAGCCTCAGCTGTATCGGACCACCTGAACGTCACTCGGGGAGAGGTCAAGGCAGTCAGAGGCGCGGCTAGCTGGCTGAAGTTGCGAATAAAACGCCGGTAGAAATTGGCGAATCCCCGAAACCTCTGTAGGGCCTTACGGGAATCTGGACTTGGCCACTCTACCACAGCCTTAACCCTGTCAGGATCCATACGCACTCCCTCGGATGAGACGATGAACCCTAGGAAGGGAACCGACTGTGCATGGAACGCGCATTTCTCCGCCTTGACAAAAAGCCCATTCTCTAGCAACCTCTGAAGCACTCGTCTGACGTGTTGAATGTGTTCCTGGAGAGACGAAGAAAAAATCAATATGTCATCCAGGTAAACATATATGAACTGATCTACCATGTCTCTCAACACATCATTGACGAGTGCCTGGAAAACCGCTGGGGAGTTGGACAGCCCGAAGGGCATCACCAAATATTCAAAATGGCCCCTGGGGGTATTAAAAGCGGTTTTCCATTCATCCCCCTTCCTGATGCGAACCAAATGATAAGCGTTACGCAAGTCCAATTTTGTGAAAACGGATGCTCCCTGCAACCTCTCAAAGGCTGAAGACATCAACGGCAAAGGATAGGTATTCTTTACCGTGATGTTATTCAGCCCTCGGTAATCAATGCAAGGTCGCAGTGAACCATCCTTCTTCCCCACAAAAAAGAACCCCGCCCCCGCTGGAGAAGAGGAAGGACGGATGAACTTGGAAGCTAGAGAATCAGAAATGTATTTCTCCATGACCTCCCTCTCAGGAACAGAAAGAGAGTAAAGTTTGCCTCTAGGCGGAGACTTACCTGGGAGTAAATCTATGGCACAGTCATAGGGACGATGCGGAGGAAGAGAAGCAGCGCGAGACTTACTGAACACTTCCTTCAGGTCGAGGTACTCAGGGGGCACGTTAGACAAATTCACCACCTCCTTCTGAAAAACAGGACGAGAAACAGACGAACAGGCAGAAACAAGACAAGACTGATAACAGCTTTCACTCCACGAAGAGACAGTGTGATGTCCCCAGTCGACCCGAGGATTATGTTGGACCAGCCAGGGGTGACCGAGGACAACCGGAGCCAGAGGGGAATCCAGGAGCAGGAATGAAATCTGTTCGGTGTGATTGCCAGAGGTGATAAGTGTCAGAGGTCTGGTGGTGAACGTGATGGGTGGTAAATCCTGACCATTCAGTGCATTGACGGATAACGTGTCCGGGAGTGAAATGATGGGAATGTCAAGTGAACGTGCCAGAGTAATATCCATGAAGTTACCTTCTGCCCCAGAATCCAAAAGCGCTTCACAGTTGTGAGACCGGGCCGTCCACAGCAATCTTACCGGGAGGAGAGTTGAGGATGAGGTCTTATTCACGGAGATCCCGCCCGACAGTAGCCTTCCTCTTACCACCGGGCGTGGTCTTTTACCGGGCAGTTGTTCAGGAAGTGGCCCTCTCCACCACAATAGAGGCAAAGACCACGGGATCTCCGTCTCTCTCTCTCCCCCCGGGAAAGCCGAGCTCGACCCACCTGCATGGGCTCGGGATCGAAGTGAGGACTGACCGCATCGCTCCCGCTGACTTGGCTGTCCTCGGCGCCGACCGACTGGAGCGGTGGTCTGAAACGACGTTCCAGCCGACTTGGCGTCCATACGAAGTGCCAAGTCAATAAGTGCGTTGAGTCCTACCAGAAGATCCAGCGGCAACATCTCTCGTTGGATGCGGTCAGCCAGCCCATGCAGGAACATGTCCCACTGTGCCTCCTCGTTCCAGTGGCACTCGGCAGCCAGGGTCCTGAACTCAATCGAATAATCCGAGACCGAGCGGTTACCCTGACGAAGGTCAGCGAGTTGACGAGCTGCCTCCCTGCCAGCCACCGCCCGGTCAAACACCCGCTTCATCTCATCCGAGAGTGCCTGGAACGAGGAGCAGCATTGATGTTGGTTCTCCCACACCGCCGTTCCCCATAACGCAGCCCGTCCAGAAAGTAGCGTGAGCACGAACGCCACCTTACTCTGCTCAGTACTGAACGTAGACGGTTGGAGAGCAAAAAACATCGAACGCTTAGTTAGGAAAGCTCTACAGTAGTTTGTCTCACCCGCATAACTCTCAGGAGTGGGAAGTCGCGGTTCACGCTGGTGGCTGGTGGTAGATGGTGTGGGGGGAATCGGCGGTGGGCTGGGCACAGCGGGACAGACGAGACGTTGTATCTGTTGGGTCAGCTCGGACACCTGTGCTACCAATACCTGCACCGCACGTCCTGTAGTGGCCAAGTTCTCCTCCTGCCAGTCCATACGGGAACTGCTGTGAATCAGGTACTCAGTAATATCCTCCGAACTTGCTGTATCCATAGTGGTCAGAGCGTTCTGTTACGTGGAAATAAGGCAGGATACAAATGCAAGTCAAAAGTTAGTTTATTAGACAGTATGTCGTTGGTAGTCACCAGAAGACATAAATAGAAGATCGGAGCGTAGACAGCAGCCGAACTCTATGATCGTAGTGAGGCGAGGAATGTAGTCAGCAGACACGAGGATCAGCGTGTGCAGGCGGATGCGTGGCAGAAAAGTCCAGGTAGCACAGGGACGCTGTAGACAACCCAGTCTGGTGAGGATGGTGTGGAAGAATGACGATGAATCCAGAGTGACAACGAATCCAGGGTGAAACACGGAACACAGGAAGACAGGCAGGGCAGGAACACGAAAGGCACAAGCAGGAGACACGCGACACCCATCCAAAACAACGCTCTGACAAATGACAAAGGGAACAAAGACAGACTAAATAGGGTGCGCTGATGATCTGCAGCTGGAGCGCTGATCAGCTGCGACAGGTGTAATGATCGTCAGCCAACCAGCGGCTCCACCCCAAACAAACACACATACACACGTACCAGAGTGAGATGATGAATTCATGAACCGTGACACTCATATAGTGTGCGAAATCTGAATTGAACTTAAGTGAACGTAAACAGTTGACAAAGAGTCTTAAAGTGACAGCAGCTTAATATTCCTGCTGCCGTCTCTATAATAACGTTAATCAAGCAACAAAAGCCACAGGAAATTCACTCACTGTTCTTTGTAACTATATTTGTAATGTATGTTTTATTTATAACATGCAGTGTTATTTTACATTTGATTACAGTTTCTGTACCTGAATACCTGAAAATCCTAAACACTTTATTTCACTCACTATTTGTACGATTCCTAATTCGTTTATTTGTTCTTTTCCTGAGTGTTTTCTCATCTTGCTTTAATATATATATATATATATATATATATATATATATATATATATATATATATATATATATATATATATATATATATATATATATATATATATATATATATATATATTTTACCTCATTGGAAATTAGTAATCAATACGAATCTGAATCGATAAGCAGAGTCAGAATCAGAATCGTTCAAAATCAAACAAAACCTAACTCTTATTGAAATCAAGGAAACTCTTCATAGGCCTCATCCCAAATGCCACTCTCAGCCCCTGCAGTCCTCCTCATCTTTAGTGACGTGAAGCCACATGGACTGCTCGATAGTTGTCCACTGCGGGATTGAGGGCACATAGTTGCCGCAAATGGGTGCTCTTGAGTAGCCTGAATCATGAATGGAGAAAAATAGTACTTTTATTTTATGATCATGTTCAGTGATCCTGCCAGAAGAACTGCATGATAGCTTTATGATGTCTGTCTGTCTGTATTATCTCAGTGAGCTTTTATGAGGGTTTGTGCGTTCACATCGCCGGCGGCGAGAGCGTCAAAGTGTCCGGAAGTCATTCTTTTTCAATCGTCTCGGACGACTTGGGCATCGAGGAGAGTTGAAATCAGGGCTGCGTTCAGCCCCGACAAAACGTTGCAAAACGTTTTTTAAACGGAAACGGTGCTGCGTTGAACACCCTGTTCTGATGACGCATGATGTTGCAACTATGGCAGCTGAGAAGGCCATTCTTTGTGTTCTTTTTTAATAATTTTCGGAGCCTGATGAAATCTGTATTCGTTTAATAATGCAAAACACGCTCAGTGTTACAGTCACTGCCCTTGCTGTCCAGGATAAAAGAGTGAAGGGATTTGTGGAAACTGTGGTTCCTAATTATTGTGATCCAACATTTGCCTTGCATTTCAGGATGAAAAGATAAACACACAAAGACAAAAGTCTTCTAATATCTTCAATTGTTGCGTATACTGAGCTGCAGCGGACACATTTGTAAACGACTTTACTTGAACCCATTGTGCGAACTGTCTCTTTAACACTGCGTGGTTTATATACTCTAAGTTTACTCTAAGTATACTCTCGTTGTTTATATATTCTAAGACAGCTTGCTCATGCCGGTTTGCGCTCCACAACATCAGGAAGATCAGACCGTTCCTAGCAGAGCACGCAACACAGCTTCTGGTCCAGGCCCTGGTTATTTCTAGACTTGACTACTGCAATGCGCTTCTGGTTGGACTCCCCTCTTGTGCGATCCAATCACTTTGAATGATCCAGAATGCAGCAGCACGTCTTGTCTTCAATGAGCCCAAAAGGACCCACGTCACACCTCTCTTCATCTCCCTGCACTGGCTACCACTCGCTGTTTAAGTTTAAGGCGCTGACGCTTGCATACAGAGCCACCACGCGCTCAGCTCCGACTTACTTTGACCCCATTCTACAAATCCACACCCCCACCAGAAGCCTTCGCTCAGCAAAGGAACGACGGCTTGTGGTACCATCACAGAGGGGGAAAAAATCCCTTTCCAGAACATTTTCATTCAACGTTCCCAGCTGGTGGAACGATCTTCCCAACACCATCCGAAACGCAGAATCATTGACATCATTCAAAAGTCAACTTAAAACTCAGCTCTTCCGTGAGCACTTAACCTCATAGAAAAACAAACAAACAAAAAAACTCCTTCTTACCTCCCCTAGCCTGTGCTACACTGAGCAATGTACACGGTCTCAGGATCTCAGGCTCTTATTGCGCTTCTCGACTCTTCATGACCTATCGCTTCATGTTCTCTCAAGTTGTAAGTCGCTTTGGATAGAAGCGTCTGCTAAATGCATAAATGTAAATGTAAATATACATATTGCTGCTGATTGGGCTGACTTTTTTGACACACCCACCAAACGAGATCTCAAACCCATTGCACACCATTTCCAGGAAACATGATGTTCAACCCAGAAACCGTAGCAAAACGTTGCGCACCAGTTTGAGCTTGAACGTGCCCCAGGTCAACTTTATGGTAATGAGCTGTGGCACGGTTCGGCGGCAACCAATCAGAATGCAGAAGAGCTCCGCTTGAGAGATCCCAGAGAACGCAGTCCTGTAAACTTTGGTTCCCACCACATTAGTTCCCAATCAAAATGGAGGAGAGGTTGATCATTGCTGTGGCGGGTTTGATAAGCGCGCAACACTATTTATAGGCAACATTTTTGCTCTAGAACGCTTGATTTTCAGCGGGAATGCAATTAATTTGCTCAAAACAACACCGATTCGACCAATTGTATTAAAGGTGCCCTAGAATGAAAAATCGAATGAACCTTGCCATAGTTGAATAACAGGAGTTCAGTACATGTAAACCACATACAGTGAGTCTCAAACACCATTGCCTCCTCCTTCACATGTAAATCTCGTTTGTGAAAAACACCACGGAAAAATAGGCAAATCTCAACGTAACGCCAGCAGTGATGCAATACACGGGATCATTAATATGTACGCCCCCCAACATTTTCATAAGCAAGCACATGTTCAATATCTGGCGGAACTGCGCAGCCGCCGTATCAACTGGAGTTCTGCAGCAGTAAACCTGACGCGAGGATAGCGAACATGGCAGATCATGGAAACAAATGTCATGTTCCAGGCTGTGCAGGGGTTTCATACTCTTCCCACAGATAAAACATGTCAACAGGCATGGTTGATGTTTATTTATAATCGGATATCGCAACAATTTAATTCAAAGTTGATAGTTTGCTCAGCCCATTTGACCACGGACAGTTTTCAAACCCGGGACAATATCAAGCAGCTTTGCTCAGCGTCTGACACTGAAGAAAGGGGCAATTCCAACCATATTCCTGCAAGCAGTGATTTTATCCACTTCTTGACTGTCTAAACCATTTCTGATTAAATTGAAAGTTTCTTAGAGAGACAACATTAACGATAATATCCCTGTTGTTGTCTATATCCAACGCAAGATGCTATACGGTAAGAATAGGATATTCCAAGTGGTTTACATAACTAAATAATATGTCTAATGACAAAGGTTAATATTATTTCATGCCAGTGTTGTCATAAATTAGTAAATGAAACCATAGATACGTAACATACTATGTTAGTTTAGTTGCTTACACATAGCTCACTCGATCCTTCTAGCTAACGTCACCACCTCCACCATTTAAGTTGAAACGATAGTAATTTGATATTTATTTATTTATATTTTTGACAACTGAAGTATGATTATATACTGATTGATATATATATAAGGTTGAATGCCTAATCTCTCCATCGTCATGACGGTCAGTATAGACGTGCATGCTATCATTGAGCCGCGCAGTGAAACAGCCAATCAGAGCAGAACTCTGCATTAATATTCATGACCCTTCCAAATAAGGCAAAAACAGACCATTTCATCCTGGGGATGATTTCTAGAGTTGTAAATGGACCTGTAAAACCGTAGCTGGACAAGTATTGACCTTAAATAAGCCATATACCCTCTATGTAGATACCAGAGAACAATTTAAAATGTTGTTTCAAATCATTCTAGGGCACCTTTAATGCTGCACTTCAGCCAGGACAGTATTTGCAATGTAGGCTGCACACAAATTAATGTTAATGTTAATTAAAGACCACGGCTAGTAAACATCTCTTATAAACTGCATGTTGAAATTAGACTAGCATTTAACCATGAACACAAAAGCCACACCACAAATGGCTTTTAATTGGTTTGTTTTGTTAGCGAACATGTAACTATAATTGTTAAGTTCTTTCCATCGATCTGTTGTTGTTTTTTTACTTGCACATTTAAAACATTTCATGAGTTTAACTCTTATACAGTACTTGTGGTCAGTCAGAAAAAAGCTTGAAAACAGTTTTCAAATGTATCCAGGCTAATGTAGTTATTGTAGTTATGAAGTAGACTATTTGTAAAAAATAAAAAAAAAATGTTTTTTTTTTTTTTAATACGCACACATTCACTCTTATTTGTATATCTAATTTTTTAAGTGAAGTTATTAAACGTAATTCCGGGAGGAGTACGCCCATCTAATCTTCCAATTAAAACCAAGGTATAAAACCAGCAGCTTACCTCTTCCCATTTTTAGTTCCTGCAGCATCCCTCCTCCTCCCCTGCTCCTCCTTTTGTACAATTTTGCCTGTTATAGGGGGGCAATCGGAGCTCGGGTAGAATATCTTCTCCGAGCCCCTCTATAGCAGACAGCAAGCCAAATCTGTTTACCACTTTCACTTTTTCAAGATTATATGGGCACACAAACTCGTGAAAAATATTTTTGTCACGTCAAATTCAGTTATGATTTACATTAATCATGAAAATAATGGCATATTTTTAAATCACTGGATATTACTGTCGGTCACTGAATGATGTTTGTGGCTGCCAAGTTTCGGTTGGTGAAGCTGGCTCGCTCTCATTGGCTATCGCGGGTATCACGTCAGAGGCAGCCCGATCTCCCAATTTGGTACTGTGGAGGCTCTGATGGGATCAGGAGCAGTAAAATAATCGTAATGACACCACACAATTGTGGATTTTTTGAATCAAAATGAATTAAATCAGCTTGCATGATTCATTTAAATACACTCTAAAAAAAAAAAAAAAAGGTTCTATATGGCACCAAAAATGGTTCTTCGTCGTAATCATAGAGGAACCACTTTTGGTGCTATATAGCACCATATCTTAACATGTTCTGTATATGGTAGTGGTACTATATAGCACCTTAGTTAGCGGTGCTATATAGCACATTAGTCAAAGCACCGGTGAAGAACCGGTGAAGAACCTCTGAAGAACCACCAAAGCACCAAAATTGGTGCTATATAGCACTTAAAAAGGTTCCCCTATGATTACGAGCCAAGAACCATTTTTGGTGCCATATAGAACCTTTTTTTTAAGAGTGTACTCTCCTCCCATAAATACTGCGTCTGAAAGGAAAACTCCTACAAATGCCAATATTTATAGGCTACTTTTATATTTTGGAGCAACTAACCCAACTCCTACCCTAAACCTACACACTTCCAAACAATATAAAACACGTAACAGGCAAATACAAGTACAGTCACAGGTATTTATTGCAAAAACTTACCAAAAACAATTTGCATTCCAAGTCTTCTGAAGTCATACGATATCTTCATGTGAAGAACAGAGTTGATCTTAATGTTTGAATCACTGAAATGATGATCCCGTCGCTCCGTGAACGCACACACACAAACTCATTCATATCTCATTCAAATGATACACGACTCTTGAGCATGACACGATCAGTCACAAGACACACAAGAGCCAATGACATTTTACAATCAAAGCTGACATAATGATGTAATTGGTCACGAGACATACGAGAGCCAATGCAATTTCCCTATGAAATCTGATGTAACGTTTCTTCAGGTGGCGATTTTTTAAATTTGAATGTACCTGATCTTCGGCTGACGAAGACACTGATCGCTTTTGGGGATATTCTTCACACAAATCAATCGTTTGGCCGCGGGACACTTGGAATATTTGTACTTTTTGAATAAATTGTGCCTGCAGTCGTATCTGCCTGCTATATCCAGTGTTTTATATCATATAACACACACATGGGTAGGTTTAGGGATGGGGTTGGGTTACGTGTTCAAACGTGTCTAAATAACGTAACTAAAATAAATGTAAATATAATTATGCTGGCTGATTAAATTGAGAATCACACTCCAACATGTCATAATGGTAAAATCATAACCCAATATAATTTCATCATGACGATAATGTTCCCATGCCCAACGCGTCTGTGTGTGACGCCAAAGGTTTCTCATTTAAATCAATGGAGCAAATTAGCGGCATCATTGTAACACGGACTGCACTTGACCATGCTTCAGATTTTGATGCCTTGGGAGTGAGAACGGGTTGCAAATGCATATGCAATAAGTTCAGCTGCAAAAATAACCCTGTTCACGCCTTTTCAGCACTGACAGTAGTTTTTTAACGGCAAAAGAGGGTTCGCGCTGACGGAAGCTGTTAGCAAATCTGGCTCTATGCTTCTAACCACGGGTTCGTCGGAAATATATGGTTTTGGGAAAATACCAAATCTCTGAACTATGTTTGCAATGATGGAACTTGCAACCATAGTTGGCAAACAATGCTTTTGGGAGATAGTGGATCTCCACTCAGAGATACCCCAACGACAAGCTATTGTACGCCTAAAGGTACAAGTTTTGCACCTTTTTTTCTGTTCAGTCCACAAGATTTTCTTTAAGTTCCCCGTTGGGACAAGGCCCTACATCTGTTGCTTAATTGAAATAAGAAAAGTAGCAGTGTCGTTTTGGCTCTGGGATCTTGTTGGGCATTGTTGATGGGAGGGAGGGACGCTCTAATGGGAGACAATCCGGGGGCACATTTAGGCAAGCCCTCATAAAGTTGTGACCCTCCCACTGGTTTTACTGGGTTACCAGGGGGCTGGAGAGGGCCGTCCCAGCTGAATGACAGTTATCCAGAATAGGTCATAAAGCAGCAGAGGTTTGCAGCATTGGCAGGCCGACGGGGAGAATGAGCACAATGAGATGAAGCCCGATGCACCCTCTCAGGGTACAAGCCTGGGCTCTTTTCAGCCCCATTGTCTGGTGTGTGAGAGCCTGGTGCTGGTGGGCAGAAGGAGCAGCAACGCCTCATCAAGCTGCTGTGATTTCTCTTCTGAAGTGCTTGTGACAATGCCTGCTTAGGAGAGACTTAGAGGGAGACAATGCCAGACCACCAAGCATTTTACTGGGATAAGGTTCGGGACAGCCAAAAAGTGCCTCCTTTTTCCAAGCCCGCATGGCCTCATTTTAGATGAAAATCCTTTGGATGAGATCAATGTGTTTTCTGGTTCTCAAACTGGTCGCCAGCACATCTGTATTTTCTCCGTCGTACCTCCCACCTTGCAGCCCAATGGCTAATGTGTAATTAATGAAACAACCGCCCTCATGTCGACTCGCACAATGGTGAGCGGGCACTCCTTGGGACATGTTTTGGTGAATGAAAAGGCCAGCCCCTCTCTCCTTACATGTAACCCACCCTGGGCACAAAGCACCCTCCCCTGTATCCAGCTTAGCCGCAAAGCTTACATATTAATCTCTTCTCGCGGCTCCCCGTCTCGACGAAACCCTCATGCAAGCCTTCATTTTCTGGTCATGTGCACCCATTAGAAGGGGGCGAACCAGACACAGAGTGACACACAAAGCAGAATGGAGGCTACCAGGCTGAAACTGAGCTTGAAAAGAGACTAACAATTGCTGGTGCTGAAAGGGACAGTTAAAGTGAGACGACGAGAGGCTGTGGAGTCCCGCGCCGGACTTTACGGCCAGCCAGCCTTGCGGAGTCAGCCGCTGTTGCTGGTTGAGGGTTGGATGGGTTCTGAAAAGCTGGACTTGTTGGCCATCTGGCACATTTTAGCCTCTCGAGTGATGTTAAGGCCCGATGGTGTTGTAGTCAAGACCACAAAACCGAGACCAAGACCAGCGTGTGCCGAGACCAAGACAAGACCAAGGCAGAAAAGACCGAGGGGAAATGCAGTCGAGACCAAGACAAGACCAAGACCTTCAAAAAATGGTCTTAAAGACCGATCTCGAGACCAAGACCCGTCTTGAGTACTACAACATTAAGGCCCCATATAGGTGAAACCAAAGAACGGATGTGGACAAATCTGGCCAGAACAAAAGTGTTTTGGAGTTTGATTCGGTGGTTCAAAACCGCTCGCCAGCACAAACTTTCCCAAAATACTTAAACACCTTCGAACCGCCCTTGGTCTGTGGCGATTACATAACAGGTGTGTGTGCTCTGGTCCTCCAACAACTCATTTTCGGTGTATTCCATCCCATACGGAAGTTTAATAAATTACATATTGACCTATATTAAGAGTGATATGTAGACACTCTAAAAAATGCTGGGTTAAAAACAACCCAAGTTGGGTTAAAAAATGGACTAACCCAGCGGTTGGGTTGTTTTAAGCCGGTGAATGGGTCGTATTAACCCGGTGAATGGGTTAAAAGTTCGCTTAAAACAACCCAATCGCTGGGTTAGTCCATTTTCAACCCAACTCGGGTTGTTTTTAGCCCAGCATTTTTTATTTTAAAAAAACTGGAAAATGGGGTATGTGGAAGATGACAACAGCAAATGTAATAGCAATATTAATAATAATAGTAATAATAATAACAACAACAATAATAATAATGATTGATAAGGAATGACAAATAGTAATATGTCTGGATTATTAATGTGTGATTAAATAATCTGTCATGAAAATGACACACACTGTGTATAAATGATATTTCAACAACGAATTGGAGTAAAAACATAATTTTATAATTAGATTTAGAAGTTAATGCAAAAACTGCCTTATGTGAAGTTTACGTTTGCACACAATGTGTTATTTGAGTGTTGATTATTATACATCTAAACATAAATAGCAACTCAAATCAGGCTAATTTGGGCTCTGTTGTTAACCTTTAATATTATAGTAATGTGCAATAAGGGCTCCCTATATAGTTTACACTTTACAGCTTTAGCAGAGATAATATTGTGTGTTATCTTTAAGAAACTTTTAGTTATAATTGAATTCATCTGTATGGACAGACAATTTGTTCAGTAAACCTGTTTAATAAAAAAAAAAGCTATTTTAGATTTAGATTTCTCTCCCCTGCTGTACCGAACTGTGACTTCAAAACCGAGGTACCATCAGTTTTGTGTATACCGTTATACCCCTAGAGTGTATATGTATTTCTTAATTATTATCATGTCTATCTTTTATATTCACATACATAATATTGACATATTAACAGGTTTTTGGATGGATACAAATGTGCATGCATAACATTTATGCTTCCAAAGGTGTGTGCCATATACCTCAAAAATACATGTGCGTCTTTCATATCATGTTTTGAAGAGTCTGGGAAATATATCTGTGTGTGTATGTATGTTTATATATATATATATATATATAATTTATGCATAAATTATCAGTAATAAGTATGCAGGAACAACCTAAATTTGGCATTTCTATGTATCTGTAATAAACCCATACATAAAAATAGAAAATATTGGGGATTTCAGTTATAGCATATAAGGGATTTATAGTTTCTGAATGTTTGCAAACATAAATTGCCTTTGAACATCTCCAAATTAAAGGTGAAGTTTGTAATTAAATGGAAATGCAAGAATAATGATGCCTCAAACACTTTTCATGGGAATATACAGTTGTCTCTACATATTTAAGCTATGATGGAAGAACATATTTTAATATCGCACACAACTTTTAGTATAATAATGTTGGACTAATGTTATACACATGGGCTCCAGCATTAACATAATGTTTTGGAGCAAAGCGTGTTGCATGAGTTATGGTATTTAACGGATCCTTCACCGGTGTGGCCGAGAGATTTCTGAGAGCGACAGCTTTGAACAGTAAACTATACTTCACACTGCTCAATCTAAAGGGAAACATAAAGGTGTCATTTTTCACGCTGAAATGTTAATTTGTCTCATTTTGCCTAATGAATGCAAATGTCGTCTTTGAGGAAAATAACCCTGAAAATATTAATTAGAAAGCTCACATTCATTGTACTGCCTCTTACACGCTCTTTAATTAGGGAGCTTTTATCGTTTGATCGCAATGATAATTAGATTTCTCCAATTTCAAGGTTTGTTTACTTGTAGGATAACAGAATATAGAATCAAGGGATTTCAAAGATTCATTGATATCGTTCTCTCAGCAACCCTATGGCATCGTAACAACAACAACAAAAAAAGAACAAACTTTTCCCAGATCTGAAAAAATGCGCAGACACGAAAAGTGAAAATGTTCTCTTTAATCTGATTTGGTTGCTAAGAGAAACAGAAAGAAACAGTGCTCAGATTAAAGTTGACAAATGAACAGGATATCATATATGGAGAGTAGGCCTACAAATTATGAACGTCTTATTAATGAGTCATTTGCAGAGGATCTTTTATGGGTTAACCAGGCTGTTAACACTGAGCATTGTGGCATGGGCGAGCAGTAAATCGTGTCTGACAGAGGCCGATGTAATCCGGCGTCCACCGCGTCACCTATTGTCTGAGAGCTGGACGTCCCTTACTCAACCGTGCCGGTCTGTCAGCGTGCCAATTGTGCCATCAGTACGGCCGGCTACTGATGAATAAACTCAACATGACACACTTTTCACACTGAATTCGGGCAGTAATATTGTGCATCTAAATTCCAAATGTGAATTTTTGGACACTTCCTGGTTGTCAGTGTTAAGCCCCGTTCAGTAGGACTAAAATCTTTGCGTGGCAGGGGGAGCTGCCACAAAAACCTGCCAGGACTGAAGGCAGCCGTCACAAAACCCGTCACTGTTCAAGGCAGCTCCTCTAAAACCTGCCAGTGCTGGAGGCAGCTGCCAATCCGGTAGATGCGTGTGAACGAGGACAACGCTGTTCTTTTTTTCACAATATGTAATTCCGCCGCTTTTACACAAACTACAGTACGCGAGAGACACTACGGTACGCACAATGGGTCAATATTCACCACTTACCAAACGCTTTTCGCCTGCCTCAGGATCTTAGCGTCGCGCCTGCCTCGAGATCTCCAGTAGGCGCGACGCTAAGATGTGGCTGGCGCAACGCTAGGACATGAGTTCTATACAAACACAAATAACGGAATAAAATATGAATCAAAGTGGTAAATAAGGTCATGACTGCACTGTCTGTTGACTCGAGGCAGGCGTGACGTTAAACTGTGGCGGACGCTTAGGTGACGGGACGCGCGCTCCATTACAGACAAATGAGTGGATTAAAATACATGTTACGGTCGCAAATAAATAAAATTAGAACATGATAGCACTGTCTGTTGCTTTCGTGCTTCAGTCTGTGTGTCTGGCAGCTTTAAAACAGTGAGAGATCCTGAGGCAGGCGAAAAGCGTTTGGTAAGTGGTGAATATTGACCCATTGTGCGTACCGTAGTGTCTCTCACGTACTGTAGTTTGTGTAAAAACGGCGGAATTACATATTGTGAAAAAAAGAACAGCGTTGTCCTCGTTCACACACATCTACCGGACTGGCAGCTGCCTCCAGCACTGGCAGGTTTTAGAGGAGCTGCCTTGAACAGTGACGGGTTTTGTGACGGCTGCCTTCAGTCCTGGCAGGTTTTTGTGGCAGCTCCCCCTGCCACGCAAAGATTTTACCCCTTCTCGCCCCGTTTCCACCGAAATTACCTGGAGCGATTTGTACCAGGAACTTTTTTTACAGGAACTTTTTCCCCCAGACCTGCTGCTGTCTGTGTTTCCACTGCGGTCTAAAGTACCGAGAAGATTAGGCAAATTAGTCCGGTGATGTAGGACTGCGCGCGACTGCTCCTCCCAGTCACAGACGGACAGTCATCACTTCTGCGCGACACCGTCTGCAACAATAACAAGTGGAGGAGATGCAAGCAGCGCTGCTTTTGCTGGTTATGTATTGGTTTACTAAAGAGGTCATTAACAAAACGGCGGAAAAGAGACGAGCACTGATACTAAAGCGGACAGAAAGAGCAAGACTGAAATTTACTGAACGCTAAACGATCCTCGCAAAAGACTTTTAAAAATGCCGGTTGAAATGAAATCCTGCGTGAGTTCAACCAATCAGCATGTTCAGCGCCCAAGTCCCACCCCCGAAAGTTCCCGAACTTTGAAAAAGTACCACCTCGCGAGCAGGGCCGCTCGGAGGGGGAAATATTTACGCAGAACTAGGGATGGGCGATACCATGCCAATACTTATAAGGCCAGTATCACCGATATCGATATCGATACCAATACGATACTTCTAAACTGAACTTGTATATTATTACATTTATTAAATTATTAAAATTACTAAGAGTAAAATGGGTAAAGATACCCAACTTAACATTAAATTTGAAAGGAATTTTAACATTCAATATGCCTTAATTGCAATTTATTAGATCATATTTTTGTATACACATGGTTAAAATATGTTTACTTGTAGTGGTAACCATGGAAATCTACAAATACTAGTTGAACTAGTCACTGTAGTAAAAAATGGTTAATTTTCATAAGGGACTGCCAGTGACAGGAAGTTGCACTCATAAAATGCAACCTTTTTATTCTGACAACATTTATATTAACATTAGTTACAGAATAGAACATGATCAATATCAGCTTTTAACATTATATTTAAAGAGTAATTGCTCTATGTAGGCTACAATTTCTATTTGTTTATTGTGAAAAAACTCAAACATGTTTTTTGTCTTCTGATGAGTATTGTCCAGAGCTGCGTTTCCAAAAGCATCAATGGTTTCTTATGATAGTTTTGGGAAATGCAGCTCTGTTTGAATACAGTGTCCGCAGTGAGCGAACGCTCTCTCTGTGATTGAGTGGTTCGGCCTTGCAGCATTTGCGTGTGTTCAGATCATGGTTCAGATGAGCAGGAAAATAGTTCTATACTACACAACTATTAACAGGAGGTAACATAGGTTATTCATATTGTATGCATTAAATCATCTCTTTGAATAAACAAAATAACTGGTTTAAAAAAACACTTAGTATCGATATTTTCATTTGAGTATCGATACTTTTCGATGCTCACATCAGTATCGATATATCGATCCTTCATATCGATACGCCCATCCCTACCCAGAACTTCATTTAGACCCTGCGGTCGAAACACACCGAGTACCAGCCCAAAGTCCCTAGTTCCCTTTCGAAAGGGAACTCGCACTGCGTCAGCTTTTGCTTACGCTACGGGGAACGCCTCCAGCGTGACTGGTGCCTGAAATCACATTGAATCACGTCAATCCTATTGACCGGCGACAGCCTATGATGTCATCAAGGTGCGACCAGGAAGTATATAAGGGAGCCTTGCCAACATGACAGTATCTTTTCGTCTTCAGGGACTGTTTTGCCTGTCTTCACGTGAAACGTCTACAAGAAGGATAACAATGAAGTGTGGCCACTTCTGCAGGTGTGTTTGAACGTGTATCTTGCGCTTTGGATACACACACACTTTGCGTTTACTGCCTGGGAGAAGAGCATGCACGAGAGGTTTGCGAACCTCTTGTGAAGTATTTGTGAGCGTTGTCCTCTGGAAACGCTCCGCTCTCGGCGGGACCTCTTCTCGAGGGGAGAGGTTTCAGCATCTGGGAACGGCCACGCTCAAGCTGAGGCTGAGCGGCGTCTAAATACCAAAAGCGCTTCCCAGATCGATCTGGCTCGTCGCTTGGAGACAGTTATGTTCTTGAGGATGATCCAGATCGCGGGAGGTGGATCTCGGAGGGAGGAGCTGGATTTATGTTCCTCCTCCTTGTCTGCTGCTCTTCCACTCGAGCAGAGGATGGGTGAGTCAGTTAAAAATGCTGAAGCTTTTCTAACCATCCTGTCCCATGTACGGGGAGTTGCTGGAAGTCATGGAACGCGCTGCGGGCAGACTGCAGCTGCCTTTGCGGTGCGTGAGGAGAAAGGCTGAGCGTCCAAACAGTTCGGACGATCGGTTTCTCTCCGCCCATGACTTCTCAACTCCTGGGAGTCTTCCATTCCTTCCGGTTCTGCATCAGCAGATCTTGAGGGAATGGAAGGAACCATACTCAGCCCCGCATCTGTCGACGTTGGCGAGCTAAATGTCGCTGATGTCGAGGGACTGCCTGGCTGGGTGTGTGTCGGGGGCCGCCCGTGGATGAGATGTGATGTTTATCTCGCCTCTGGGCGGCCGGCGACACTGTGGCTCCCACCCTGCCGGTCTAACGCTGAAGGGCAGGGCGTACATGTCAGTGGGTCACGCTGCGGAGCACACCACAGCTGTGTTGCAGGCTTACCAGGCAGACCTGCTGAGGGACCTCGATCAGGGGGAGGGACCCCCTGAGGCGGTAGTCGAGTCGCGCCGGACCGCGGTTTTCGCTCTCTGGGCCACCGTACAGATAGCGCCGATGGCGGCGACGGTGGCCACGGAGAGACATCTGTGGTTAAACCGTCTGGACATCGGGGAGAAAGAAGTCCTTTCTCCTGGATGCCCTGGTTTCGCAATCCAAACTTTTCGGTACCTCCGTAGATGCGGTGGTGGGAAGGTTCGGAGAGGCGAAGGCGCACTCAGCAGCATTTAGAATATGCATCCCGCTGAGGTCCGGGACCGCGCCCAGGCAGTCGGGTGTCCCCGGCCCGTCCCAGTCTGAGGGCTGGAGACGGGAACAGCAAGCCAGCGTCGCCTCTCAAGCGCCCCCGCCGATGGAGGACTGGGGCACAGGGGATCGGGACACCCGCAACAGGAAGAGGAAGGAAGCCGGGGCTGGTAACCGGAACCAGCGCAGGCAGCGGACTCCGCCCTCGAGGACGCGGAGATGAAGGCTGCCTTTTTTCCCTTCCTCTGGCTTTTCCCCGGGCGCTTTACATCAGGCCGGTGGGCCTATGATGAGCAGAAAATGTGAGATTCTGCCGGCCCGCCTGGTTTGTTTGTTAAAAGCGCCCCCCTCAGGATGGCGGGCGGATACTAGCTCGATGGCTGGGTTGAAGCACCGCGAGGAGCGATTGGTGAGTCCCCCTCTATGAGGGCGAAACATTTTCAAAACTATGTTTTTCAGGACTTTTGTACCGTCGCTCCCCTGAGGGATTGCTTGGGGAAATTTTGGATCATCGAGGGATTTCGCAGGGCCTGCAGCTCCCCGTGAGTAAGCTAAGAACGATCTTCTTTGCAACATTATGTGGTTGTGTATGTATGCCACACTTTTGCTAGTTGAGTCTTGCTGCCTCTCCGTGTATGTTTTCCCCACTGATGTGGGTAACTGAATTGCGCTCTTGCCCGAGGGTTTGTAGTGTCGGGGGCGAGCTGTGTTTTTCCTAGCGTAAAAGTGTGAAGTAGCTGAAGACCGGGTATGCACTTTTGCATGAGCTGTAGTGAGATCTGCGCCCAGCTCTGCGGGGCTTTGGGAAAAGGGTTTTCGGGGCCTCATTGTGTATTATTAGAGGTGATAATATTTCTTTCCCGAGCCCTGAGTGGATCTAGTGCAGACTTAGGTCGCACCACTTGGCCTAGGTTCCGTCAAGGATGGGGGCGTTCCCTTCTAAGGAAGGTCGTTCGCCCCTGGCCTGTCTTGATATAAACAGGGCTTGTTTTGCATCCTTGACCTAACCTCCTCTTGTTACAGAGTTGTCCGGCCAAGGCCCGCCCCCTTCTCTGCGTTCTGGGGTTACGAGTAACGCAGTCGAGGTGTTGCAGGAGACAGCGACTTTGCCAGTGGTCGTGGGGCGGAACGAAGCGTCTTTCGCCGGTTTGCGATTAGACTTTATCTGCTGTTTCCGCCTTTCAGAGCTTGGTGGCCGCCATCTTTTGGCGGCCCCCGGCCTCTTCCTGGAGGATGGTTCGGCCGGTGGGTTCTATTTTTTCTATGAAAAAGTAATGTTTACCCTTGCTTTATGTCTCTGCTCCACCTTCTTTAGGGCTCGGGGTAAGCTGAACATCGGATAAACCGATGTTTACGGTTCTGGTCGGATGCTCCCCTGAGGCCCGAGCATTGCCATTGGCTGACGCCCTCGCATTACGGTTGGCCGCTGCATGGGAAATAAGACAGCCGCCCCGAGGCAGGTGACGTAAGTTGTACTCCCCTCGCTTAGAGGGTTTTTGTTAGCACTTCTGCTGAGTACACTGCTGTTGGCAATGTGATTAGGTCCATGTCTGTAGGCTCTGCCCGAGAGACTGCGCCGTCTTGGGGGCCCTAGGGCAAAGTGAGAACTTGTTTCCTAGTTACCTCCGGGAAGGACCAGCCCCAGGTGCGGGTATAAGAGCCAGCTGGTTGTTGGTAGCCAGCTTGGGCGGTCTGGGCAGCAGGACTTCAGGACAGGTAGTAGGCATCAACCGGCCTCCTTGCAAGAAGTCTCGACGCCATGGCACACGAGTGTGCCTGGGAGGATTTTCTCCACTGGTGTCGACGTCAGCAGTAACCTCGTCAACTAGCTCCCTGGGGACGAGTTCCCAGGTGATATCTGGATTTCCAGGCCTTTGTCAGCAGCAGACAGCTGCCGTCAGCCCAGGTGCAGCAGCCAGCCTTCTTAAAGGCCTCCCTGAGGGGTAGGCTCCTGGTTTGGGTTATCTTCGCTCAGGTGGAGGCCACGTTTGGCCTCCCTGAGAGCCTGCTTGGTCAACAGGCGCTGCCTGGTCTCCCCCGAGGGGGCGCCACCGGCTTTAAGCCCCTCGATGGCTGGTACGTGCTGCTAATAGGTGGTAGGCGTTACCTGGCCTCCCTAAGAGCCTGCTGTGGGGTAAGCAGGCTCACCTGACCTCCTCTGTGGGGGCGTTCCTGGGCTCCAGTCACTGGAGGGCTAGCATGAGTGCTAGTAGGTAGTGGGCCGCAATCGGCCCCCTGAGTGACCTTCCTGGCTGTGGCGGTGAGCAGGAAGTGCTATGAGTAGCACAGTCTGCTATCAGGTGGTAGGCATTGGGCCTCCCTGAAGGCGAGCTCCCGCTCTGAGACGGGTGGCATGTTCTGCTATCAGGTGGAGGCATTGCGCCTCCCTGAAGTCGTTCCCCGGTCCCCAGTTTCGGTAACGGATCGTAGCATGGGTTGCTATCAGGCAAGCGGCACGGGGCTTCCCTGTGGGATTCGCTTGGAGTAGTAGGCCCCACGGGGCCTCCTCTGAAAGCACGCTCCTGTCTCGTGGTCTCTGGATAGGTCCAGCCACTGAGCGGAGGGCTGTGATGGAGAAATGCCCAACATTCTTGCAGGTGGTAGGCCCGCTAGGCCTCCCTGTTGAAGCGAGTCCCTGGTCTTCCCAGCTACCTCGAGGGCTAGCACGACTGCTATCAGGTATAAGGCCCGTATGGCCTTCCTGAGGGCGAGCTCCGCTGTTGGACACGCGAGCGGTCGGCACAGGTTACCGGGTGGAGGTCCCTCTCGGCCTCCCTGGGGAACGAGTTCCCTAGGCGGGAACACACAACTGGCTTTACGCTGACAGCTAGTGGTCACCTGCTATCAGGCGCCGGTCTCTGGCCGTTCGCGAGACCTGAAGGCGGTGTGCTTACCCTAGCACGACGAGACGTTACTGCTGCTATGCGGTCCCCACAGGAGGGGACTTTCATAGTTTGCCTGCGGCATGGGTACCTACCGGGCAGGCTTATGAGCTCCTCTCAAGTGAGGGTCTGTTATGAGCTTACGGCCGCCTGGCGCTGATTAGGGTTGTAGGCCCCTCGGGGCCTCCCTGGTATGATCAGCCTGTAAGGCCTCTGGCCTCCTAAGCACGTTTTAAAGTAGGTGCTTGGTAGATCCGAGGATTGAGCGGCTGAACTCCCCTCGCTAGCAAGGGTTATAAAGCACTTCGCTGAGCGCCGCTCTCCGGGATAACCCGTCTCTGAGATCCGGCTAGTGGATGTCACTGCCTTTCTTGCAGCACCCTAGCGGGATGCCTTTTCATAGGCGTGTACCAGAGGCTCTGTACACTACAGACAGGGTTGACCGTATTACGTGTCCCATAGCAGACTGGGTCACCAGGTCAGGTCTCCCTGGTGGCATTCGGTGAGGACCTCCCGAATAGTGACTGGCATAGGGTTCCCTCAAGTTCCCTTGCCACGTTCCCTTAAAGGGACCCCTTCTAAGTCGAAAGGGTGGTTCCAGGCCTTCGAGCAGGGCCTGGGAAGGACCTCATGTATGTGAGGGTTCATTCTTGGGCGATAGCTTGGGCTATGACCGTAGGGAGCGCTGTCACTGACAGCCTAATGTGACCAGAAGGGGAGTGATTCAGGCATTTCAGTAGAATTTGCTTGTCTTGACAGTTGTCACTGCCTATGGGCATGCACTCCCGTCGGCATGGCGTAGTGGGTATATCGTTCCCCGTAGCGTAAGCAAAAGCTGACGCAGTGCGAGTTCCCTTTCGAAAGGGAACGTCTCAGGTTACAAATGTAACCATTGTTCCCTGAGAACAGGGAACGAGACACTGCGTCGCTGTGCCATGCCGCAGGGCCTGCCTGCCAAAACAGTCCCTTCAGACGATTAGATACTGTCATGTTGGCAAGGCTCCCTTATATACTTCCTGGTCGCACCTTGATGACATCATAGGCTGTCGCCGGTCAATAGGATTGACGTGATTCAATGTGATTTCAGGCACCAGTCACGCTGGAGGCGTTCCCCGTAGCGTAAGCAAAAGCTGACGCAGTGTCTCGTTCCCTGTTCTCAGGGAACAATGGTTACATTTGTAACCTGAGACGTTCCTGGGGAAAGTTCCTGCGGTGGAAACGCGGCTTTAGTCATGATTCTCTGCACCTGTGGTTCCTCCGCTAGGACTCTTTCTTTTAAAGGGTTAGTTCACCCAAAATTGAAAATAAAGTCAGTAATTACTCACCCTCATGTTGTTCCAACCATGTAAGACCTTCGTTCATCTTCGGAACATAATTTAGTATATTTTTGATGAAATCTGAGAGCTGTCTCACTCCTCCATAGGCTTTCAGAGGGACTGAAACTTGATGGCCCAGAATAGTAAGTAAAAACGTCATTTAAGGAGTCCAAATGACTACAGTGGCTCTGTATTAAGTCTATCATGCGACGAAAATACTTTTTGAGCGGAAAAACAACAAAAATAACGACTTTATCCCACTATTATTGTTGTTCAATTTGAGCCTCTGACGAGAGTTCGCGGGAGTGCCACGACGCATGCGCGAGAACTGAGATTAGTAGTAGTAGAAGAAGAACGCCGTAATCTCAGGCTCAAATTGAACAACAATAATAGTGGGATAAAGTCGTTATTTTTGTTGTTTTTCCGCTCAAAAAGTATTTTCGTCGCATGATAGACTTAATACAGAGCCACTGTAGTCATTTGGACTCCTTAAATGACGTTTTTACTTACTATTCTGGGCCATCAAGTTTCATTCCCTCTGAAAGCCTATGGAGGAGTGAGACAGCTCTCAGATTTCATCAAAAATATACTAAATTATGTTCCGAAGATGAACGAAGGTCTTACATGGTTGGAACAACATGAGGGTGAGTAATTACTGACTTTATTTTCAATTTTGAGTGAACTAACCCTTTAAAGGGAACTGACTTTATACCTGTACTAATAATCACCTACTTCCCTAATGGATTGCCAAAATGCCTAAAACCTCTAGCATCAGTTGTTCGCAGATGCCACTAGGTTTAATATTTTGTTATCTAATGCAATAGATGCATTTTTAAGAGTGGCTTAAGTGAGTAAATCGTTTTTGGAGGCACTGTAGAAATTGAAACAGCTGCAAATGTTGTGCTTTTGACGTGCCTCATACTGTACGCTTATACCGTCGCTGTCTTAGTTATTGTTTTTGCAACCCTGATGAATCAAACTTAAGAGAAAAATGACCCCCGGTTTCACAGACAAGGCTTAAGCGTACCCTAGTGAGAGAAAAAAAAAAAAACGATACCAAAAATGTATTTAAAATACATTTATTTCATACTAATTATACTACAAATACACACTCTAAAAAATGCTGGATTAAAAACAACCCAAGTTGGGTTGAAAATGGACTAACCCAGCAATTGGGTCGTTTTAAGCAAACACTTAACCCAACCGCTGGGTTAAAACCACCCGTTCACTGGGTTAAAACAACCCAATTGTATTTTCAACCCAACTTGGGTTGTTTTTAACCCAGCATTTTTTAGAGTGCATTAACATATTTACTGACATAGTCGTTTTTCTTTATTGTACAATACACGTCTTAATATTAAGCCTAACATGTGTTTTAATATCACTATTGGTACACTCTAAAAAATGATGGGTTACAAATAACCCAAATTGGGTTGAAAATGGACTAACCCAGCAATTGGGTTGTTTTAAGCAAATATTTCACCCAACCGCTGGGTTAAAACAACCCAATTGCTGGGTTAGTCCATTTTCAACCCAACTTGGGTTATTTTTAATCCAGCATTTTTTAGAGTGTAAGGATAGTATGATCTTTAAATGCAAGTTATTTAAAGTGCACCTGAAGTATACTTGCAATAGTTTAGCACAATCAAATATACTTAAGTATATCTTTAGCTGAACTTGAGCACTTCTTCCGGATAACTAAAGTTCATTAAGTACAACATTTGTTGTTCCAATTTAGCAGACTTTAAGTATATCCATTTAGTATAGCAAAATGGCAATTTTGATGTTTGGATGTTTTTAAGGCATGTTTATGAAATCTTCTTATGTGTCCTAATTAAACTAAGGCCTAATCCTGGCTTAATCTGAGCCCTGTCTGTGAAACCAGGCCTAAAACCATTCTCACTCGTGAATTTCACAATTCATTTCAAAGAAACGGCAAGTAACACATTAAATTAAACATGTGAAACATACACTCTTAAAAATAAAGTTTCCAAAAGTTTTTGTTGTTGTTGTAGTGACACCATAGAAAAACGTTTCAGTCAACAGTTCTTAAAAGAGCCAATTTTTAGTATGAAGAACCCAAAGAACCTTTGAAAATGTTATGCAGTCAAAAGCTTCCATGGATGTTAAAGGTTCTTCATTAAAACTTGATTTGAAAAATCATCTTTGGTTTATTAACTGTCACCGTCCCACCATTTAAGTTTGGATAGTGCATTTTCACATCTATGCAAAAGAAGGGGCGACAGTTAAAGGCACAGTATGTAATGTTTCGCCACTAGAAGTCGCTTATTCAGAACAAAGGCGTGTCTTGATGACTTGATTTGGTGGAGCTTTTATTCTGTCAGACGAGCGCTTCCGCTTCTTCCGCTCGTGTGTGTGTGTGTGGTAACGCAGCTCTGTTTATCATATTACACACATTTAGTGTGTTAAAGTGATTGTGCCTTTAAATTTATTTAGATTGTCCACTTTAATCATTCCACTAAGTAACTTTTCAACTACATGTCAGCTAACTCTCATTAGAGTATTAGCAGACTGTTAGGGTTAGTAGAGTAAGTTGACGTAGTTGCAAAGTTACTTTTAGGAGCATCACAATAACATTTCAGAAAATATTAGACAGTCTATTAAAGCACTCTAAAAATGCTGGGTTAAAAATAACCCAAGTTGGATTGAAAATGGACAAACCCAGCGATTGAGTTGTTTTAACCCAGTGAATGGTATTTTTAACCCAGAAGTTGGGTTGTTTTAACCCAGGGAATGGGATGTTTTAACCCAGTGAATGGGATGTTTTAACCCAGAAGTTGGGTTGTTTGAACCCAGTGAATGGGATGTTTTAACCCAGCGAATGGAATGTTTTAACCCAGCAAATGGGTTGTTTTAATCCAGCGATTGGGTTGTTTGAACCCAGTGAATGGGATGTTTTAACCCAGAAGTTGGGTTGTTTTAACCCAGGGAATGGGATGTTTTAACCCAGTGAATGGGATGTTTTAACCCAGAAGTTGGGTTGTTTGAACCCAGTGAATGGGATGTTTTAACCCAGAAATTGGGTTGTTTTAACCCAGCGAATGGGATGTTTTAACCCAGCAAATGGGTTGTTTTAATCCAGCGATTGGGTTGTTTGAACCCAGTGAATGGGATGTTTTAACCCAGAAGTTGGGTTGTTTTAACCCAGTGAATGGGATGTTTTAACCCAGCAATTGGGGTTTTTTAACCCAGGGAATTGGATGTTTTAACCCAGGGATTGGGTTGTTTCAACCCAGTGATTGGGATGTTTTAACCCAGCGAATGAGTTGTTTTAACCAAGCGGCTCCTCCCGCAGTTTCTCTTGAAGCCAATACGGAAGTGACTTAAACTGCAATTCATCGACTGGCCACTAGAGACAGACTCCAGAAGGAGCATAATCTCATTGAGCTCAAATGCCCAACTTTACAGCAGAAGAACACATGTTTACAGTCTGGGACACATTGTGCTTTTGGTCTATACGGCTAATTTTGCCCTTCATGACGACTGTGAGGGAGTGAATTTTTTTATAACTCATTAATTTACATTATATAAAGCATTAAAGTTCTGCATAATTAAGGGCGTGGCCACTTCGAGTGACAGGTGAATAGCCGTTTGTCTGCTGTCTGTTAATCATCACGTCACTTGAGCTCCGCCCACGTCCCGCCTTTTTGCCCATTTCCTGTTATCCGGGTGTGACAAGCGATGGCGACGGCCAGCTCGACCATACTTTGCGCTTCAGAACGGCTCATCAGAATCCTATGGGTGACGTCACGGACACTACATCCATATTTTTATACAGTCTATGGTTTTAACCCAGGGATTGGGTTGTTTTAACCCAGTGATTGCGTTGTTTTAACCCAGTGATTGGGTTGTTTTAACACAGTGAATGGGATGTTTTAACCCAGCAGTTGGGTTGTTTTAACCCAGGGAATTGGATGTTTTAACCCAGGGATTGGGTTGTTTTAACCCAGTGAATGGGATGTTTTAACCCAGCAGTTGGGTTGTTTTAACCCAGGGATTTGGTTGTTTTAACCCAGTGAATGGGATGTTTCAACCCTGCGATTGAGTTGTTTTAACCCAGTGATTGGGATGTTTTAACCCAGCAAATGAGTTGTTTTAACCCAGGGATTGGGTTGTTTTAACCCATTGAATGGGATATTTCAACCCAGCGATTGGGGTTTTTTTAACCCAGGGAATTGGATGTTTTAACCCAGCAATTGAGTTGTTTTAACCCAGTGAATGAGTTGTTTTAACCCAGTGAATGAGTTGTTTTAACCCAGTGAATGAGTTGTTTTAACCCAGTGAATGAGTTGTTTTAACCCAGCGATTGAGTTGTTTTAACCCAGTGAATGGTATGTTTTAACCCAGGGATTGGGTTGTTTTAACCCAGTGAATGAGTTGTTTTAACCCAGTGAATGGTAAGTTTTAACCCAGGGATTGGGTTGTTTTAACCCAGTGAATGAGTTGTTTTAACCCAGTGAATGGTAAGTTTTAACCCAGGGATTGGGTTGTTTTAACCCAGTGATGTTATTTTTTAACCCAGCGGTTGGGTTGTTTTAACCCAGTGAATGGTATGTTTTAACCCAGGGATTGGGTTGTTTTAACCCAGTGAATGAGTTGTTTTAACCCAGTGAATGGTAAGTTTTAACCCAGGGATTGGGTTGTTTTAACCCAGTGAATGAGTTGTTTTAACCCAGTGAATGGTAAGTTTTAACCTAGGGATTGGGTTGTTTTAACCCAGTGATGTTATTTTTTAACCCAGCGGTTGGGTTGTTTTAACCCAGTGAATGGTAAGTTTTAACCCAGCGGTTGGGTTAAATGTTTGCCCACCCTGCTGGGTAGTTTTATTTAACTCAACTATTGTTTCAAAATTACTGTATTACTTGCCAAAATGAACCTAAAGTAAGTTGGAAATGACCATTTATTAATATGCTTAATACATTAACATTTTTGATTTGTTTAATGAATAATAATTAAACAAACATTTATTAATTTCTTCATAAATGTTCGATTATTATTGGTGCCTCTAGTAATTATGCGTCTGATTTCCAACCTATTTTGGGTTTATTTTAAGGTAGTCATGTCGTCATTTTGAAACAATAGTTGGGTTAAATAAAACTGCCCAGCACGATGGGCAAACATTTAACATCCGCTGGGTTTGTCCATTTTCAACCCAACTTGGGTTGTTTTTTAACCCAGCATTTTTTAGGGTGTACTCTAATGAGAGTTAGCTGACTTGTAGGTGCAAAGTTGCTTCTAGTCAACAGAACGTCTAAAGTGGACCATCGAAATCAAGTGTTGCCTCATTTTTTACAGTGTATGCAGCTGTGTGTATTTTTTGGGGCCAAGCCGGGAGTAACACGAGTGAATCGGCTCTAGCTTCTGTACCGCCGTCCAGGCTCTGGGATCGTCAACAGGATGATGGCAGGAGGTTTGGAGTGTGTGTATGAAGGGGGTCCTGCTGTTTGGGTTTCCTCCTCCGAGCAGCAGTGAGTAAATGAGACCCCCCGTCACTCTACATCCCCGTAACGGCCACACCATCCCTCTCTCCCCCCGTCCCCACGCCTCCCAACTCTTCCCTCTCCCCTCCGCTCACACACTGAGACATTTTTCCACATTGGCCGGATTAGGAACACTTTCACTTAGATCTATGTGGTCGCCCCCACAGACAAAGAAACACTTGGAGACAGGATTAGTAGGATTAAAAAGGATTCACATATGTCCAGTTCAAGCAATTGGTATTCAAAGCTTTACACTTTCAAATGCCACCAAGAGAGAGTAAAGCAGTCCCGATCTTTTCTTTGCATTGCAGCACCTTTATGAGAAACGATTCCCTTTCAACTTCCTCTGTGGTGCAGTGAATTCATGTTTTCACTCTTTTTATGCTGGGATTTTATTGCGAGCGAGACTCTGAGAGGGAACACTGTTTTTATACTGCACGCACAGCATTGGGAACATTTCATTTCTAGGATGTTACCCTGTCATTTAGACTTTGATTTTGCTTCTCACTTAGTTTCATATAAAGCAGACCATCATGAAGAGACACTGGAACAGCAGATATAATGATCCCACTCCCCTCATGATGTCTGTATCATCTGCCAATGAAAAGTGTTTATATATAAAAGTAAACCTATTTTAATATTTATCTGACCAATATATGCATTATATTGTAATGCATAACCAGATATGCATGCCATATTCAATCAAAAGATAACTAAGCATATTTCAGTGAGTGAGCATAAATCAAGCACCTATAATAATGAAATATATTTCATACAGCATTTACTGCTCATCCAGAGTTAAATATATATCTGTGTGTGTCTGTGTTAATATTAATCATGATAATCCTGTTGAATGATATCATCAGTAATGTATATTAATATTGATACTATCCATATCTGAACATATTGTCTGCTTTTTAGCTTCATAATAAAGTCACATCATTTTGTCAGATAATTGGCTAAAGGTAAGTGTTTCATTTACAACACACACACTCCAGGTGATTATACTTAACATTATAATGTTTTTTATTATTATTATTTTATAGAATAGTAACAAATGGTTTTTTTTTTTACTTGACTTTGTTTCTTTAATGTGAAGAAATGTAATTGCACATACATAAAAAATCAATGCAATGCTTTTTTTACACCATGAAACAAGAAATTATGAACTAATTATGAATTGAATATGATATGATATTATATATATCATAGGAATTATGAAATTAATAAAATGCATACTAAATAAAAAAGACTATGCATTCAGGGGGTTACATTTCAAACCTAATAGAAAATATAAATGTACATTTATACACGTTTGTTTGGATAGCTACACACACACACACACACACACACACACACACACACACACACACACACACACACACACACACACACACACACACACACACACACACACACACACACGCACACGCACACGCACACGCACACGCACGCACACACACACACACACACACACACACACACACTTAATCTAATCATGCTTGTTAATATTATTTTAGATAAACGAAAGTAATAACAAAATATTGCTTTTCTCTGATGCATACCAATAGACATACAGTATGTATATTTTATGATTGCATACAAAATCTGTGACACACACACACTTTTCAGTTTACATAATTTCAAATCAATTTTATTGATTAGTAATTTTATTCTAAATTGTCAAAAACTGTAAGTTTGGCACCGTGCACTTTGATTCTTCTTCAAATTCAAAGCAATTCAATTGAAGGTTTAAATGTTAGGGCGGCTGATTTTTTTTTTTGACAGAATGTGGGCCTTAAAATGGCCCTGCAAAGACAAACGTGTAATGATTATATACACAAAAGTAATTATAACAAGCATACTATTATGCACATTATTAACAGATCAGCTGTTCACACACACACACACACACACACACACACACACACTTATCGAATCATGCTTGTTAATATTATTTTAGATGAACGAAAGTAATAACTAAATATTACTTTTCTATGATAAACATACAGTATATTTAATGATTGCACACATAATCTGTGACACACACACGCGCGCTTGTAATATTATTTAAGATGAACAAGCGTAATAACAAAATATTACTATTCTATGATGCATACCAATAAACATGGAGTATGTATATTTTATGATTGCACACATAATCTGTGGGATGAAATGAATGACGCAAGGTGCGTCGTGACTGACCGGGCATCGTTTCTAAAGTGTGGAGAAGTATTTGCAAAGTTTCGGAGGCTCCTGGGCTGAAGTGTCCCCCCGTGGTGTCGTTACAATGAATATGAATAGATGCTCCTTTGGTCAATGGGACAGTCAAAGCACACCGCTCCAGATAATGGGGACGTCATCCTAACAAGGCCGTTATGAATAGAGGGGCTCCTTTTGTTTGGCCCCTCTCGGGCAGCGCTATAAATACTGAGTCCTGTGATGCGTCGCCTCAGAGCAAGAGGGGCATCAGCGAGAGAACCCGAACCAGGCGACACGGCCTCGGTCTACAGAGATACAGAGAGAGAGAGAGAGAGAGAGAGAGAGAGAGAGAGAGAGAGAGAGAGAGAGAGAGAGAGAGAGAGAGAGAGAGAGGGGATCCAGTGGGATAAATCAGGTGATCAAGCAGGAGTGACTTGAGATAAAAACAAGACAAGAAAAAGACAACCACCAACACAAGCGCAGAGATAAAATGAATTCGGACTCCAGCTCCAGCAGAGCGTCCTCTCCAGACATGGACGGGATGTATCACCACCACCTCCACCACCATCCACAGGACGGACGCCTGAACTCCGTGTCCTCCACGCAGAACGAGCTGCTCCAGAAGATGGCGAGCGAGCACATGTCCAAATCTCCCACCGGCAGCAAGTACAAGCTCAAGAAGCAGGTGACCGAGCAGGAGATCCAGCAGCTGCGCCTGAAGATCAACGGCAGGGAGCGCAAGCGCATGCACGACCTGAACCTGGCGATGGACGGGCTGCGAGAGGTCATGCCGTACGCGCACGGCCCGTCCGTGAGGAAGCTCTCCAAGATCGCCACTCTCCTGCTGGCCAGAAACTACATCCTGATGCTGACCAGCTCCCTGGACGAGATGAAGCGGCTGGTGGGCGAGATTTACGGCGGCCACCACTCGGCGTTTCACTGCGGGACGGTGAGCCACGGCGCCGCGCACTCGGCGAGCGCGGCGCACCAGGTGCATCACCCGCTCCTCGGGAGCGCGCTGTCCTCGTCCACCTCCTCGACGCTTTCGACCACTTTACCGGGACTTACTTCCATCAGGGCGCCGCACTCTCTGATGAAGAGCACCCCCGCACCGCCGCTGCAGCTCGGGGGGACCTTTCAGCACTGGGCGGGCCTGCCGTGCCCCTGCACGATCTGCCAGGTGCCGCCACCTCCCCACCTCCCCATCACCTCCACAGGACTCACGAGGCTTTCCACAGAAAACAAGGACGTGATGAAGTGAAGTGTGCACTGTGAATGGACTGGACTTTGCATGCTCTGTTTGTCTGTCTGTCTGTCTGTTTGGTTTAGCCCTTACAAATTCACTACTTCGTCCTTGTAACAAGGACCTCATCGATTGTTTGTAAGGTAACTACTTCACAGTTATGGAGTATGTGCTGCGTAACGCACTGTAAATAATGTCACTGTAAATGAGAGGAAATTGTTCTATCCGAAATGGAATCTTATGTGTTTGAAGTTGCCCTGGAAACGCGAGCACTCTTACCCTTACGCACGAATCTGCTTCGGTAACCATACTGCCCGCCGTGTCCTTTGGCGCAAAATGTGGGTATCACGGTGAACTTGCGTAAGGCAACCTGTTGATCATGTGATCGCGTGCGTGTATCTTTCTGCAAAGGGCATGAGAAGACCCACATGTTCCTTGTAACAAGGATTGTGAATGGCGTTTCAGATGAAAACTGTACGGCTGTGGATTTAGTTCGCGCTAGAGTGTTATTATGATATCTCTTTCGATTGTTTTGTTGAGTAATAGCTGAACCTTCGGTCGTGTTAGTCCTGTGCCGTGTCTTTATTTGAGATTCTTCAGCATGGCATCGATCTATGAGCATGATCTTTTCTTTTTTTTCCTGGGAAAATTTTGTTATTCCAGAGAGATTGCCGTGGTCTTTATTTTTGTACATTCTTGTTGACAAATGAGATATTTATTATTGCCCAGTGTTCCTGGACGAAATTTCAATAAAAAGTTGCTGTATAAAAAGAAAGAAAGATCTCTTTTGTTTTATATTAAATGTGTGCCTTATATAGTTATTAAAACAACTGCTCCTGCATATCAAAACATAATGTTTGCAATATAAAAAGTGCATTTACTGTAATATAGCCTACGATCAAATATTTTACAAACACACAGAGAGAGAAATCATTGCCTCGGCCTCTCAGCATAAAGATGAATTAATTCATGAACAGAAATACAGAATGAAACAAAGAAAGAAAATAAAAAAAACACATTTAATTTGTGCAGCTATAAGCGTTAAAGCGCATGAATGAATGTAAAATATGAAAATATTAAATGTAAATATGAAGACAGTGATAGCAACAAAAGAAAAATCGAACACACACACACACACACATACGATAATGTGACATCAAAATGAATTGTACACTCTAAAAAAAAAGGTTCTATATGGCACCAAAAATGTTTCTTGGCTCGTAATCATAGGGGAACCTTTTTTAGTGCTATATAGCACCAATTTTGGTTCTTCAGTGGTTCTTCAGCGGTTCTTCAGAGGTTCTTCCCCGGTTCTTTGACTAATGTGCTATATAGCACCGCTACCATACACAGAACATGTTAAGATATGGTGCGTTCCTCTTTGATTACAACGAAGAACCATTTTTGGTGCCATATAGAACCTTTTTTTTATAGAGTGTATGAGAAAAAAACTAATGATTAAAAAAAACCGAGTATTCGTAAAATAGGATATAATGTTATGTATCTAACATTCTATATCAATATGAACATTTATTCTTCACAATATATACACGTAATGCCTCTAATAAGAACAACACCATTTTAAAATAAAATAACATTCATAATAATAATCATTTTATATTTCAATTGTAAGGGACACGATGCTTTATTTTTTATAAATATTAAAATCGCTGAAGGAAATATCATCGCGTTGATTACGCGTGGTATCCCGCAAAATCTCCTTCAGTATATCCGCGTGAGCAGTAAATCATAAAACTGCACTGGACACATTTGAAACACAAAGGCAGTCCCTCGGGTCCCTTCACTGTTCCGCAGACTCCGCGCAGCAGCTGAATGTATGTTTGTAGAGATTACAAGTTAATTGTTCATATGGGAATGGGAGAAGAAAACATCAGAGAGCGCGTGCGGATTACAGGACCCTAAATGATATTCAGGACTCTATTCTTGAGGGATGTAAATGAGGCGAAGGATTAAAAAGCTCTTTGTAACTAACTCGTTGAGGGGCTCAAGTCCCTTTTTTTAGACAAGTAACAAGAAGAGCCTGGGCGAGCTAGTTTTACACTTTGTTTTTAGGGGTACAAACAGTGTGTGAACACCGGCCAGGACTCGAGCCAGATGGACGGGGAACGCCGCGTCCGCGTAATTGGGTTCGTTCTACTGTGCGAAGCATCAGCCTCATTTAGGCTTCCCAGAACCAGAGAATTATTAATTGTGGTTAAAGTTAATAAACTGGGTTGTGTAGATCGCTCGATGATACAATAGCTCCGTCCCAGATCAATAGCAGTGCGCGAAAGGCAGAAGTTCAAAGTTTTCAAGGGTTTCAGGTCAGATTTGGTTCCATTTGATATATTTTTCGCAGCCTCTCAAACACTTTATAGATGGTGACATAGATCTATAAGGTAAAAAAAGACCAATCACAATCCAGTAAGCTATAGAAATAAAGACAGAAGGCCAATTCATCACGCGTTTCCATGGTGAACTCCAGGTGAAGTATCACAACCAAAGAGAACTTTAAATGTAAAACAAAAATAATAGTAATAATTCGATGTTGACCATCCTCATGCATTCTGGTAAAATATTACCTTTATGAAACATGGTTTTGATGGAGATCCCATCATCTCACAGACTGTATGATAACATCACGCACTGTGTGTGTGTGTGTGTGTTGAGAAGAGATGTGCATCTTGTTAGTAAAAAGAATATTACTACGTAGGATATTTTGGCGAATCGTTCAAGAAACCCAGGTGGAATATACGCACTATTACATGTATTAAAAATGCTTTTTATGTACTAAAAAGCACATTTATAATGCATTTAATAGTGCGTATTTTTCACCTGGGAATATACACTAATACAAATGAATCATTGAGGCTGTAAGGGTACCATAAAACTATCATTATTTTGTACAAATAAATCTTTGTTTGTCCATTTACTTGAATTTGTAGCAAAAACATATGATATATTCTTATCCTGAGTAATCTAGACAAGGCTTTGTAGACGTGCATTTCTATTGAAGTTACATTTACTTCAAATATTTACGGCTTGATTTGGCTGATGCAATTTCACCCATATTTTTTTCCATATTGCAACATAAATCTAGCTCTTTTTCTCATATTTCATATTTCAGGGTATCATTTTATATCAGCGTTTCTTGCTTTTGATGCATCAGCTCACATCTTGCTGCAATCTTGTCTTCATTTATTGCCTTTTTTGTCACAACTTATTTTTATTGTGTACAATATTACTAGGGTAAGGGGATTTCTAGTTCCCAGAATGCTTTGCACAGGATTTAATTGGAAGAGGAAATGTTGAATGTATTTATCTTCATGTGTTTTTAGGCTATATAAATAAAGTAGAAGGCGTGTTATTATTGTTTAATGTTCTGTTAAGGTGTGATTTAGAAAGGTTTTTGTCATGTTGGAGTTTGGGGGGTTATGGTATGCATCGTATCAAATGCTGAACTCAATGAGCAGCTGTTTATAGCAGTATTGTGGTCAGATACTGCATACTGCTTATTACATATAATGAAATAGTTAATGCATGCCGTGTGAAAGTGTTGAGTTAATGTTACGTCTAGTTTTATCGCGTACTCAGTTGAATTATGTTTCTGCTCCACAAAATATTTGAGTTGTGTTTATGAGGAAAATTGAGTTGAAATGACATAAGGGTGCATGGTGAAGACATGTAAAGCCATATCTTGAAAATTGGAGGGGGGACCAAAGTTTTTTTTTTTTTTTGTTGTTGGTTAAAAAAAAAAAAAAAAAAAAAAATCAAATAATTAAAGAATTAAATTAAGGAAATAAATAAATAAATAAAAATGGTAAAAGAAGCATTTAAACTCTTTGCAAATAATATTTTATTTAAAAATATGCACACAGTCACTCTTTTGTATGTCTAATATGTAAAAAATGTAAAATAAGAGAAAGAAAAAAGAAAAGAAAATGGCGAAATTACATAAAAAAAGTTGAGTAGTTCACACTGTATGTTACTGTAGGCCGTTAAACATATCCATTGTTAAACAGTTGTCATAGTAAATATTTAGCTATAGGTATATTTTATCACACACACACACACACACTTATGTCGTGTTGGAATTCACACCCTTCAGTGAAAATTAAGCCCCGCCTCCTTTGATCTGATTGGCCATCATTTTTACATTGACGAGCGCCACTCAGGCAGAGCAGCCTAAAAAATAAACGTTTTAAATGGTTTGTCAACCAACAACAGAGCTGTACGTATTGGAAACATTAAGAAATATCAATAACAATTTGGCCATTTCAAATGGGCGTGGGGGTCTTGTCCCACTCAATGCCTATGGTGGGGCCCTGATTAAAGTCTATTTGGTCAAATGCAAATGAGATGAATTCAAAATACTTAGAAGTCTGAGGCAATATGTTTTACAGTGTAGGCCTAAAATATGGAAGATTTGACTTCCTAGTTTGACCTATTTTTAAAATACTGGAATAAATGGATTGAGTACTGTAATGTAAACAATCAATGACTAGCTTTATGTGAATACTAGCCCCAAAACAGAATGTATAAGCTACCCCGTTCTATTGTTTTTTCCTCTTTTTTCCCTCTGTTTTCCCCAATATGTAATTTTCTTGAAAAATCATAGTTTTTATAGTTATACCATTTGGTGATTTAACCAAACTTGACCAATCAGTTTCTCGCAATTGCCATCAGATCTCATGGGTCGTACAGTTTACCTCTTGTAACTTGTGCAAGGGCTCAATATTCTGAAACTTGTACCCTTTACATCCTGTTAGACTGAAATAATCAAGCAAGATTTACGTGAATCTGTCTTTAAATGAGGTGGTTCGAAGCGCATTTTATATTTTCTAAATATGTTAGTGATGCCAGGGTTGCCAGGATGTTTTTGGTGGTGAAAATAGCCCATCCCAAATGTCTCTGTGATATTCTGCTCATTTTATCGTCCACCACATGACTTGAAGCATCAATAAAGTCGGCATGAAACAAGAGTTTCTTCGTCCCTATTGTGCCGTTAATTTTGTCCACGGGGAATTGATTAGATGGTTGTTGTTTGCTATTGGTCGATTTAATTTGATTGACAGGTTGTCCCGCCCACATGTCGGTAAACACGTCATGCAAGAGACGGTGGAAGCTATTTTGATTAAAGATTACGAGGCACGTGAATTGAACAAAATAATGATGTGCGCAGATAAAACATTTTAGTGCAATATTTATTAATAACATGGTGACTTTAATGTCTGTTGTGCAAACAGTTATGTGGCAAAGGTTAATACTTAGATGGCTTTACTATATTATGGTCTGTCTAATTCTTGTTTCTAGATTGTTTTGTGTTCCAAAAAGTGTCTGAGCGGCAGGCCAGCAAAATGGAAAGCAGCATGAGGTATACCATCGTGCGCTTCTGGAGTCAGAATCTGTCATTTGTCAAAGTCTGTGTTTATGTGTTGTGTCTTCCAAAAAAGCATCTGTGAGACCGCTGATGTAGCCAATGAGAGCTCTGCGCAAAGCAATTCTCACACACTCGCTCGAAAGGAAATTAAACGCCTCATGGTATTTTTCGCTCCATGCCTCTCCCTTTGTTTCCTTTAATTACAGTTTGGTGGTTAATAAACTCCTTTCCTGCTGGTGCTTCATTAACTATTCTGATAGCGTGTTTGTTTGCAGCTCCTTGTTACAAAGTTGAGATAGTTTACTATGCCGCACGTTTCCAGGTTAGCAATGGTTGGGTTAACTAAACTCAGCCCAGCTGCACATTTTGAAGGAAAATCTCTCAAAATCAGAGGTTTGTATTAGGTGGCCTTAAGTACTAACCATGATATACAATGTACTTATTATACATACATGTTGGTGCATTGTAATATTTAAAGCATGAGCCTTAATTAATATTTGTAAACACTGTTAACTTTACCATAACCATAACCAGAGCCTTACCCAAAAAAATCTATCATCCTTACCATAACCCTGTCCTTTCTCCTGAACCTAAGCGTACCTCAAACTCATTAGCAGTAAATGTGGACATTTTACAGAAAAATGTGTTACACAGTCAATAATAGTATAATGTGTTACACAGTCAATAATAGTATAATGTGTTACAATCACTAATATAACGTTACACAGTCACTAATACAATGTGTTACACAGTCACTAATATAACGTTACACAGTCACTAATAGTATAATGTGTTACACAGTCACTAATACAATGTGTTACACAGTCACTTATATAATGTTACACAGTCACTAATACAATGTGTTACACAGTCACTAATACAATGTGTTACACAGTCACTAATACAATGTGTTACACAGTCACTACAGTCACTAATACAATGTGTTACACAGTCACTAATACAATGTGTTACACAGTCACTAATACAATGTGTTACACAGTCACTAATACAATGTGTTACACAGTCACTACAGTCACTAATACAATGTGTTACAGTCACTTATATAATGTTACACAGTCACTAATACAATGTGTTACACAGTCACTAATACAATGTGTTACACAGTCACTAATACAATGTGTTACACAGTCACTAATACAATGTGTTACACAGTCACTACAGTCACTAATACAATGTGTTACACAGTCACTACAGTCACTAATACAATGTGTTACACAGTCACTTATATAATGTTACACAGTCACTAATACAATGTGTTACACAGTCACTAATACAATGTGTTACACAGTCACTAATACAATGTGTTACACAGTCACTAATACAATGTGTTACACAGTCACTAATACAATGTGTTACACAGTCACTAATACGATGTGTTACACAGTCACTAATACGATGTGTTACACAGTCACTAATACAATGTGTTACACAGTCACTAATATAACGTTACACAGTCACTAATAGTATAATGTGTTACACAGTCAATAATAGTATAATGTGTTACAATCACTAATATAACGTTACACAGTCACTAATACAATGTGTTACACAGTCACTAATATAACGTTACACAGTCACTAATAGTATAATGTGTTACACAGTCACTAATATAACGTTACACAGTCACTAATATAACGTTACACAGTCACTAATAGTATAATGTGTTACACAGTCAATAATAGTATAATGTGTTACACAGTCACTAATATAACGTTACACAGTCACTAATATAACGTTACACAGTCACTAATAGTATAATGTGTTACACAGTCAATAATAGTATAATGTGTTACAGTCACTAATATAACGTTACACAGTCACTAATACAATGTGTTACACAGTCACCAATAGTATAACATGTTACACAGTCACTAATACAATGTGTTACACAGTCACTAATACAATGTGTAACACAATCACTAATATAACGTTACACAGTCACTAATAGTATAATGTGTTACACAGTCAATAATACAATGTGTAACTCAGTCACTAATATAACGTTACACAGTCACTAATAGTATAATGTGTTACACAGTCACTAATACAATGTGTAACACAATCACTAATATAACGTTACACAGTCACTAATACAATGTGTAACACAATCACTAATATAACGTTACACAGTCACTAATAGTATAATGTGTAACACAGTCACTAATACAATGTGTAACTCAGTCACTAATATAACGTTACACAGTCACTAATAGTATAATGTGTTACACAGTCACTAATACAATGTGTTACACAGTCACTTATATAATGTTACACAGTCACTAATACAATGTGTTACACAGTCACTAATACAATGTGTTACACAGTCACTAATACAATGTGTTACACAGTCACTACAGTCACTAATACAATGTGTTACACAGTCACTTATATAATGTTACACAGTCACTAATACAATGTGTTACACAGTCACTAATACAATGTGTTACACAGTCACTAATACAATGTGTTACACAGTCACTACAGTCACTAATACAATGTGTTACACAGTCACTAATACAATGTGTTACACAGTCACTACAGTCACTAATACAATGTGTTACACAGTCACTTATATAATGTTACACAGTCACTAATACAATGTGTTACACAGTCACTAATACAATGTGTTACACAGTCACTAATACAATGTGTTACACAGTCACTAATACAATGTGTTACACAGTCACTAATACAATGTGTTACACAGTCACTAATATGATGTGTTACACAGTCACTAATACGATGTGTAACACAGTCACTAATAGTATAATGTGTTACACAGTCAATAATAGTATAATGTGTTACATTGTCACTAATAGTATAATGTGTTACACAGTCAATAATATGATGTGTTACACAGTCACTAATACAATGTGTTACATTGTCACTAATAGTATAATGTGTTACACAGTCAATAATAATATGTGTTACACAGTCAATAATAGTATGTGTTACACAGTCACTAATACAATGTGTTACACAGTCACTAATATAACGTTATATAGTCCCTAATAGTGTCAGACAGTCACACCCACCAGAGATGTTAACTCAGACATGACTGTTTGAAGAATCCCTGCACCCATTTGCTTAACTTGCCATTTGATGTAAAGCACAGTTTACGCAGCACAAACGCGTGAGTCCACTGAAGCAATGGAGAAGGAAGCAGATTGCCAGCCATAAACTCGGAGGGGTCAAGCGGGGTTGGAAGAGACTCCCATGCTCCCGGGTAATTTCCCTGCGGCCGCTGTCGAAAAGACAGCTACGCTAAGTGGAGGCCTTTCTTTTCACACATGACAAATGGGTAGTCCTCGTCAGTGGACACACCTGTTACTGGAAACACTTGAGATTTTACACTTTCGAGAGTGGCCTTATTACCATCCGACCGCTCAAAGGTCTCGAACAATGGACGCGGATGCTAACAATGCTCCAGGCTCAGGGCTAAAGAGAATCCCGTCAAAGCCAGGCTTGTGCCGGGCAACACCGGGGGCTGCAATTGAAAATAAATTTCAGTTGAATAAGGGCATGGGGCACATCGGAGGAACCCGCAAGCTTCGGCTAGAACAAAAGCAGTTGTGGGGATAAGTTATTGACTCTGCTGACAGGATGAATGCAGTTCATTATGCCTGCCAGTTACTCTAGTCCATGTCCTGGGCTGAATTAGGTGGCAGGTGCATGAGCCATTTTGCACTGCCCCCGGGGAATGCCTAAGGCCTGTCATCAGCTGATTTCATAGACAAATGTTTATCCCATACAGCCAAAACAGAAAGCATATTTCCATCATAAGAGCGTTTTGCAACAGCCATTAGTGTCAGCGCTCATTTGCATGTTAATTGTGCAGTTAAAGCAGCAATGTTCACATTTCCTGTATTGTTCGCACTATGGTACACTGGGAAAAAAAGAATGGGTGCAGAAACTATTTTCACTCAGACATTGCTAGTAAATACCACAATTACAAAGAAACGGCAAGGAACGCATTTAACAGATTTCTTGTAAAACATACTCCAATTAATTTTAATAATAGTCCACCGTTTGCACTGGCCTGGAGTGGCTTTTTTGCGCATCGTATTTTGCGAGAACTGCGTTTACAACACCGTCATTCTCACTCCGTTTCCAGAGCGGAAACTTCAAGCAGAAAGTCCTCATTTAAATTGATAATTCTTCAGCGTTCATCCTGGAAGGACTTCATTGCGGATAACCAAATTACAAGCTAAACAGACTAAGCAGGAAAGCACAAACCCTGGAGCTAAATGACAGAGAAGCAGATCCTTTTTGTGTTAGTCAATCTACAACATCCAAGTCAGCATTTGGCATCTCTTTTTACTCTAAATACGACAACATAAAAGAGCGAGGCTCTCAGTTCTGTGCTCCGTAATGTTCTCCTACTGTGTCTGACAGATGGCGTTCACTAGTTGGCCATAAATGGCTGTCACTGAGTGTTTGTCTGTCTGCCAGTAGCCTATGGATAAGGGACTCCCTGGGAGAAAGTTACTGCCCTGATATTGCCCAAAACGAAATGTCCTTGATTGTCAACCGCCAACGAGCAAGGTCCTCGTGCCACCCGGCCTTCTGGTTAGAGGGAGGTTTTAGGGAGTAGGTGTGATCAACGGATGTGTGTTTATTTAAATTGTTGTCCGACACATGCTTGAAAGCTGCCGCGGCTAATGGAGCACGAGGTGAACATGCTCTGTAAGATGTTGGGGCGCATTGGGTCACCAGGGTTCCCTTGTAGATGTATGCATTGTGTAAATGTTTTAATGAAGTTGCCTGAGCACGTTAAAATACTTTCTCCTATCCCAGTTGAATGTGCAGATACAGCTATATAAGTAAGCCAGTCGTTCTGTAGGTGCTTTGAAAGTGTTGCTCATTTGAGCTGGCCGGGAGTAACTGTTCATCCAATCAGGGGCAGGTTGGGAAGCTGCAGTTCCATTTGGTGCCACTAGCGGTGCAGAAATTACACATGCAACCTTTCCTCACTAGAGAATCAATAAACAGTAGCGATCTAAACTGTTCCAGAACTCACTGAGATTGGAGAGAGTGCTCTATTTTTCTGAAACTGAGATGATAACTTGAAGAAATATAAAATTAGTGAGCGAATAAAGACAGAGGGTCCTATCATACACCCGGCGCAATGCCACGCCACGCCACGCCACGTTGTTTAAATAGCAAATGGACGTGCTGGTCTGAAAACCAGGTGTGTTCAGGCCACAGACTGTAAAAAAAGATGGACGACGTGCCTTCGCTCTCTTCCGTTGAAGTAAGTGAAGCCGCCAGTGTTCAAATACGGCGCTGACATCTTGAAGCCCGAGTTTGGGCTGTCGTGAATGCGAAGTGAAGCCATGATATCAAGGTCCCGCCCACAATCCCGCCTAATCAACAACTTTTAAAGCTCCAATCTCCTCCTAAAGTTCCCGAAAAATGTCTGTTGGTGCCTCAGTGACTACTTCACTCAGAGAAGCCGTCAATCTCATCTGTCAATCATAACATTACACCCCTACACAAACAAATTTAATGAACACTTGAGCTAACATCAGCGTGATAAAAATAGCCTCAAATGACGGAAACCATCTTTGGAAAAAATGTATTTGAAGTGTAATTTGATTGTTTAGTTTTTCTCACGTCCCATTACTTTTCATAATGAGGGCGGGGTTTATGAGCTATACTGCATCCAGCCAACAGGGGGCGATCGAAATGCTTTGGCTTCAGTTTTCAGGACTTGTGTGGCACACTTGGCTCAGGCAAGCATTGTTGACGTGTTGCTATTGTGAGGAACTGAAAACGACTGACCATTGACCAACACACACCTGCTCTAAAGTCAATAGCGCAGTATTTTTTGTGTTATTTAAAGGGTGTGTTAGTAATATGAGCCTATACAACACGCTTATTACACACACAGGGATGCGCAGCAGCACACACACATTTTTAAATATTAAAAATAAAAGGATTCCTCTCTGGAGAGGCGTTCAGTCTTTCCGCTCACATGTAAATAGTGAATCCGCCATGGTGCGAGCGCAACTGGCTTTTAAAGGGAAAGGGAGATGAGACTCTGATTGGTTTATTGGACGTTAAGCCCAAAACACACCCATGACTCATTAAGAGACGAGGGACGACCCTTTTGGATCATGCATCTGGCACGTCGACTGTTTTTTTTCGTCGTTAAACTAGCAAAAGTGGATTCGGACACGCCCTAAGTGCACCTGCGCCGTGAGCTTCAGACCATGAGCTCAGATCGGTAAAATAGGGCTCGTGATGTATCAGTCTGATTTGACTG
>CM042258.1:42081267-42316267 GCA_023566225.1 Romanogobio albipinnatus
TGTATTTATACGTAATTATACACAGTACACACACACATGTTATGCAAACACAAACTTTTATTTTGTATGTGATTAATCATTTGACAGGACTAATATATTTATTTTCAAATTATACATATGTATTAGCTTTAATGTACTTATCAAACTAACCAAAGCAGTCAGATGTGTTAGAAATGAAATTGTATGCAACGATAGCATATAATATTATAATGATGAAAATGAGTTACAGTACAAAATAAAGTTATTCTTTGTTGTCATGCCTGTCATGTTAAATTATAATTTATGGACTGAACAAACACTGACACTTAAGTCCTTTAATGTCAGTTTTGTAGTCTGGATTGTATATATTATTTATTATTTATTTTATTTTATTTTATTTTTACTTAAAAACAAAAATCACAATTATTTACAGTATATATGCCGTCAAGGGGTGGGGCGATGAATGTATTGTAAATGTTAAAACCTAAAAAAACTAAATAATAATAATACAAATAAGTTATTCCTTAAAAAACAGTTTAGTTCACTGATTTGTGACAATGAACATGATAATTATTTGTACGAAAGGTCCAATTTCTTAACAGTACACTCTAAAAAAAAAGGTTCTATATGGCACCAAAAATGGTTCTTGGCTCGTAATCATAGGGGAACCTTTTTAGTGCTATATAGCACCAATTTTAGTGCTTCAGTGGTTCTTCAGCATTTCTTCAGAGGTTCTTCATCGGTTCTTCAGCGGTTCTTCAGCGGTTCTTCAGTGGTTCTTCAGCGGTTCTTCAGCGGTTCTTCAGCGGTTCTTTGACTAAGGTGCTATATAGCACCGCTACCATATACAGAACATGTTAAGATATGGTGCTATATAGCACCAAAAGTGGTTCCCCTATGATTACGACGAAGAACCATTTTTGGTGCCATATAGAACCTTTTTTTTTTTAGAGTGTACTGTGATCAAAGAAAAAAGGGACATTCAAAATTTCAATTACAATATGTAACCTGGGTTGTTCAATTGATCATATCATTTGTAATGAACATTTTTGGTAACTCTTCGTTGGTCCACTTTATGCATTCTTCTAACTACTAGTAAAAATGCACCTACACATCAGTATTAGTAGACTGTTAGAGGTTAGGGTTAGTAGAATAAGTTGACATTTAGTTGCAAAGTTCAGTTGAATCGTAATAAAGTGTAACCAAATTTTGGCATTAGAAACGATAAACATGCAAAAAGGATGAATGTGCTGTATATGAGCAGCAGAACTCCACGTTAATGAGTGTGTGGTTCGAGCGCTGTACATAAAGCGTGTGTATAAATCAGCAGTGTAACTCAGACAGGCGCTGGCCGGTGTCCGGAGCCGCTCTCTCTGATAGCCTGTCAGTGTTCAGTTGTGCTCAGAAGGCAGTGGAGGGTGTAATGATACGGGTGGAATCGCAGGCCACTGTAATGGGAAATACAGCAGATGTTGGGTTATATGTGCTGGATGCTGAAATGCAATATAACAGCTGCTCACCATGAGACAGACAATCAGAGAGGAGTGCGAGCGACTGCGGACGAGTGCTGAATGCGGCCACATTTGTTCCGTTTTAAATTTGTACAAACATATAAGAGCTGAAAATTAATTATTATATCAATAACACGGCCCTGCATCTGCTGATTCGCAAAGAAGGCCTAATACGATCTAATTTGATAAAGCCGAGTACAAAATGTTTTCAAATTATGCACTCTAAAAAAGGCTTTTTATATTTGGGTCAAATATGGACAAACCCAGCCATAAAACTGACCCAAATATGGGTTAAAACAACCTAGCATCTCACGGGTATATTTGTGCATCCATTTTTCTTTTATGCCAAAAATCATTAGGATATTAAGTAAAGATCATGTTCCATGAAGATATTTTGTAACTTTCCTACTGTAAATATATCAAAAATGTATTATACGCATCGCTAAGGACATCATCTGGACAACCAGGGCCGTTTTTAGGCATAGGCGAACTAGTCGGTCGCCTAGGGCGGCATCAGCTGAAGGGGCGCCAATGAACGCATATCAGGGGTGTGTGTAAAGGGTGTCAAAGCCACCCTGAGATATGATTGCCGCCCCACTGGTTCCCCTAACACTATTGGATCAGAGTACTGTCAATCACTGTCTGAATGTTGCATGTACAGTTTGCATTTGGAGCGCTCAACACCATTAGATCAAAGAGCTCGGTCAAAGCTTTGGCAAGGTAACACACAATAAAGCTAAATTCAAAGGCCAATTAAAAAAACAGGTACACTAAAAAGTGCACAGATCTGTATTTTGTTAGGGCCGTATTTGTGTCAGTCGAGAAATCACGCTGTGAAATGGGCAGATAGTGTAATATTGCTCGGTGTGTATTATAGAGGCAAGATGTAGGCTAACCACACTCACTTTAGCATTTCATGATATCATTATATTTAGACTCTATTAAGCTTTCTTCTCTTACTCGCACCTCCAAAAGGTGTGTGTTTTGCGCTAATGCATTGTTAAAGGATCAGTGTGTAATTGTCCCATATAAAACTTCAACGGCCAATTTAAAAATAGTATAATAAAATGTGCTAATTCACAATATTTATTATCCTTTATTAAACCGCTTTGTGGAATGTAATGCATCTTTATGGGTGGTGTTGAAAGCTGAATCGATTCATTCAGTTCTAATAGTGTCGTACAAGGCGTAGCGTTGCGTTATTTAAAGGGGAAGTTCAAGCGTCAATGAGAAACAAAGACCGCATTGAATCAATATTTATTCTTGTTACTTTCATGTGACTGCAACAGCTGTTATACGTAGTTTCCAAATTGTATTTGTATATATTTGTTAATAAGGATTACAGTTCCAAAATGGTATGTATGTATGTATTTGTTAAGGATTAAAATTAATACCAGTAATACCATGTTGCTTTTTAAGATTTGGCTGGGGGGTGCCAATATTCGCCTAGGGCGTGAAAATGGCTAGAAACGGCCCTGTGGACAACTTTAAAGGAGATTTGATCAATATTTAGATTTTTTTGCAACCTCAGATTCCAGATTTTCAAACAGTTGTATCTCGGCCAAATAATACATCTATGGAAAGCTTATTTATTCAGCTTTCAGATGATGTATAAATCACAATTGACCCTTATGACTGGTTTTGTGGTCACATTTGTATTCGGTTTAATAGCAAAACCAGTCTCAAGGGTTACCATCTTACAATCTGCAAAGGAGTGCAAAAAATATGCTCAGATACTCCATTCAAAGTCAAAGAAATGTACATAACAAATTGATCTGTAATTTTCTCTATCTGTTCGCATGCAGCGGACCTCCCATCGATGCAGCAGAAAACATCTGGCTCAAGTTTGCATTTTCCTCTGTCACTGCTGGCCATAATCACTCAATTTGACTTGCACACATATGGAATTAAGTCAAATCTACTTGTGACTTTAACATGGCCTACTTAGGTAACAGCTACTTATTTGCCGTTTACTTTGCAATACTCTATATCAAGTACATTTTAAACTGTATGAACATCTAAGTAAATGATACAGTAGATATTATGTAGACAACATATCTGAATTAATGTGGTACCCACCCGAACACAGACAATACTTGGTACACAATAACAGTAACATTCATTAGATGTGTCATTTGGAGTAGAAAATGAACTCAAAAAGTCACAAAACAGCAAGTTACTAGACCTAACAGCAAAAGCAATGATTAACACAGCTGGGAAACAGTGATCAATCAACCTAATTCATTATTCAAGCCCCAGTGCATGATGGGAACACCTGTATTAGAAAAGTTGAATAGGTTTGACTTAATTTTATAGTGTTTATAGTTTTCTACAAGCTTGAATTGAGTACTATACACTCTAAATAATGCTGGGTTGTACATACTAAAGTGATATACGTCAACTTAGACGACAGAAGTTTCACCTCAGAATCCGATACCATGTATTGACTCACATAGTCATGTTAGTTTAGGTATGTGAGACGATGGATTTATACAGTTTGTGATGATTTATTACACTGAAATATGTCGATATCTTTGAAAACAGATCGCTGTGAGTGATCAAAACAAGTGATATGACTCTCTTGTCTAATGTAAAACGCCTGCAATTGTCCATATTGATATGTAAAGCACATAGAAAGTACGTGAAAGTCGTGGGGCCGCAGGTCTAAAAGAACCGAAAACCCAATTTGCTATTCTGGGTAATTTCTCCCGTGCTTTACTGTTAAACTACACTCTAAAAAAATGCCGCGTTAAAAACAACCCAATTTGGGTTGAAAATGGACTAACCCAGCAATTGGGTCGTTTTAACCCAAGTTGGGTTAAATGTTTGCTTAAAACAACCCAATCACTGGATTAAAACATCCCAATTTATTATGGGTTAGTCCATTTTCAACCCAACTTGGGTTGTTTTTAACGCGGCATTTTTTTAGAGTGTAGTTTAACAGTAACGCACGGGAGAAATTACCCAGAATAGCAAATCCATTAATGGTAAAAATCTTGGATTTTCTCAACAACCCAGCCTGCTGGGTTAATTTAACCCAGCACGTGTTCTGTCCAATATTTACCCAGCGGTTGTTTTTAACCCAGCCATTTTTAGAGTGTAGAATTTACTTTTCTTTTTTTCTTTTTCGTGGCCTGAACTAACTGAGTAGAAATTACATTTGTTTAGATTTTTTCTATAGTACACTCTAAAAAAATGCTGGGTTAAAAATAACCCAAGTTGGGTTGAAAATGGACAAACCCAGCAATTGGGTTGTTTTAACCCAGTGAAGGGGTGGTTTTAACCCAGCGGTTGGGTTAAATGTTTGCATGAAAAGAAAACAACCCAATCTTTGAGTTAAACCAACCCAATTGCTGGGTTAGTCCATTTTCAACCCAACTTGGGTTGTTTTTAACACAAGTTTTTTAGAGTGTACACTGTAAAAATTTATAAGTTATGACAACATATGTTTTTACATTGCTTTAACCCATCAAAATAAGTTAAGTTCATTTTTTATAAGCTATAGAAGATTCAACTCATTTCAAGTCAGTTTAATGCAATTTAAGTTTACTGTAATACAGTTTGTGATGATTTATTACACTGAAATATGTCGATATCTTTGAAAACAGATCGCTGTGAGTGATCAAAACAAGTGATATGACTCTCTTGTCTAATGTAAAACGCCTGCAATTGTCCATATTGATCATAGAAAGTACGTAAAAGTCGTGGGGCCGCAGGTCTAAAAGAACCGAAAACCCAAGATGTTGTCAATTTTTACCATTAATGGATTTGCTATTCTGGGTAATTTCTCCCGTGCTTTACTGTTAAACTACACTCTAAAAAACTCTGAGTTAAAAACAACCCAAGTTGGGTTGAAAATGGACTAACCCAGCAATTGGGTCATTTTAACCCAGCGGTTGGGTTAAATGTTTGCTTAAAACAACCCAATCACTGGGTTAAAACAACCCAATTTATGGGCTAGTCCATTTTCAACCCAACTTGGGTTGTTTTTAACTCAGAGTTTTTTAGAGTGAACCGGACAACAACTCTAAAAAACTCTGAGTTAAAAACAACCCAAGTTGGGTTGAAAATGGACTAACCCAGCAATTGGGTTGGTTACACTGGGTACACTGTAAAAATGTATAAGATCAATAAGTTATGACAACATATGTTTTTACATTGCTTTAACCCATCAAAATAAGTTAAGTTAATTTTTTATAAGCTATAGAAGATTCAACTCATTTCAAGTCAGTTTAATGCAATTTAAGTTTAAATGACTTAAACATCCAAGTTGATTGTACTTAAGCATTACAGTGTATTTACTTCACCACAGAATCATTATTTTTATCAGGATAAGGCATAAAATAATGTCCTACGTGTGAGAATTGAACAGATGTAGTTCAGAGATAGACAGGAATCTTGTCTTTTTGGCAGTTTTTCTGCCATTATTAAAGGATAATGCAAGACTTCTTCACCTTACAAATAGTTGCCAAAAGCAAAAATGCTGCAAAATGCACATATTTTGTGAGAAAGAGACGTTCTAGAGCAAAACAGACACTACTTTTTTAATTGGATTGGATTTCATTCAGCAGATATGATGCAGGACGGTGCAAAAAAACAAGACTTTATATGTTGCTCTACATGAATAATTTTGTCCGGTTCTGTTTAGTGCTCTCCTTCAGTGATTAATGGCACAAACCTCCCTCATCTCATCCATTTTGGAGACACACACAGACAAGGCAAACCCATGCCGAGCGGCCCAGTTTCTGCTGTGACGAGAGGAAATGCAACAAGGTGGCGGCTGTCGCTCTCGTCAATCAAAGCCCTCGTTCGTTCTGATCCATCGCTCACTCCATCTGTGCTATAGAGCCGCTGGAGTGGCGGGGGCCGGCGACATCCTTATTATCCCATTAGCAAGCCGTTGCACTTCCCTCAATGTAAAGCTCTGTCACTGCTGGATCCTGGTGTCAGTGGAGAGTGCATGTGAAAAGCCCCGGTGAGGCCGCAGGTTTCTGCTCCGCTCAAAGAGCAAAGATGGCACACTTCTGCAGTCGCTTTCTGACTCATATGTCACCCAGGACAATACAGCCTGCTGTCGACACGACCAACACACTCATTATGACGTACTGACAAACACATCTCAATATGTCCATGCTAAGCAAAATGTTCGATTTGAAAAATAATAGGTCTTGATGATATATTGACAAGTCATTGTATTGAACTAAACATACAGATTTCCTACTACACTGAAAAACGAATTGGTGTAGAAACAATTACTATAAATGTCACAAATAATTACAAGGAATCACACACGTGGCATTTTGAAGTAGAGATAATGTAGTATTGTCCTGTTAAACATACTCCAATAATCTTTGAAAAGTATTGGGACGCTCCTCCAAGTCATTGAATTCAGGTGTTCAATCACTCCCATGTATAAATCCAGCACTAGGCATGCAGACGCTTCTACACACATTAGTGAGAGAATGGGCCGCTCTCAGGAGCTCAGTGAACCGTGATCGGTTGCCATTCCGATCCATTCCGATCCAAGTCCATTCGGAAAATTTCCTCACTACTAAATATTCCACACTCAACTGTTAGTGGTGTTATAACAAAGTGGAAGCGATTGGGAACAACAGCAACTCAGCCACAAAGTTAAATCACAGAGCGGGGTCAGCGCATGCTGAGGGTCACAGAAGTCGCCAACTTTCTGCAGAGTCAACAGCTCCAGACCTCCAAACTTCTGTGGCCTTCAGATGAGCTCAAGAACAGTGTGTAGAGCTTCATGGAATGGGTTACCATGGCCGAGCAGCTCATCCAAGCCTTACATCACCAAGTGCAATGCAAAGCGTGGGATGCAGTGGGGTAAAGCGTGCCACCACTGGACTCTAGAGCAGTGGAGACGTGTTCTCTGAGTGACCAATCACACTTCTTTGTCTGGCAATCCCATGGACGAGTCTGGGTTTGGCTGTTTCCAGGAGAACGGGACTCGCCTGACTGCATTGTGCCAAGTGTGCATTCAAATTTGAAAAACAGATAAACGACGTCGTTAAAACTAGTTTTTTTTTCTGAGACTAATCGCTAAAATCAAGTCCTTTGTGTCACAGAAGGACCTGGAAAAGATAATTTATGCTTTTATTTTCTTGAGACTAGACTATGGTAATGCACTATATTATGGTGTTCAACAAAAAAAGTTTAGACAGATTACAGTTGGTTCAAAACGCGGCCGCAAGACTTCTGACAGGCACTCGGAAAAATGAGCACATCACCCCTGTACTGAGAGAATTACATTGGCTGCCAGTCGCCTATCGGATTAATTTTAAGATTTTATTATTTGTTTTTAAAGCTTTACATGATACTGCCCCAACATATATAGCCGATCTGATCCAGGTAAAGAAACCAAAGAGATCGTTACGCTCTGACTCATTAAATCTCTTAGTGGACATACCGGAAAATGAGGGGAGACCGCTCTTTTGCCGTCGTTGGTCCTAGGCTGTGGAATGGATTACCTCCTTATATCCGGCAGTGCTCCAGTCTTAGAGAGTTTAAACAACAGTTAAAAGCATATTTTTTTGCTTTGGCGTTCTATCATACATGAGTGTGTGCTAGTGGTGTTTATATACTTTGTTGTATGGTTTTTATTATTATTTTTATTTTTTTATGGTGATGTAACGAAACTGATTTTGAATGTGATTGTATAATTATGTAGTCTTTGGCCCTTGTACAGCACTGTGGTCAACTTTTGTTGTATTAGTATGTGCTTTATAATTAAATTGAACATTGAACAAGTGTAAAGTTTGGTGGAGGGCGGGGTTATGGGATGGGGTTGTTTTTCAGGGGTTGGGCTTGGCCCCTTAGTTCCAGTGAAAGGAACTCTTAATGCGTCACCAAGACATTTTGGACAATTTCATGCTCCCAAATTTGTGGGAACAGTTTGGAGACGGCCCCTTCCTGTCCCAACATGACTGACCAGTGCACAAAGCGCCGCTCCATAAAGACACGGATGAGCGAGTTTGGTGTGAAGGAACTTGACCGGCCTGCACAGAGTCCTGACCTCAACCCGATAGAACACCTTTGGGATGAATTAGAGCGGAGACTGAGAGCAAGGCCTTCTCGTCCAACATCAGTGCCTGACCTCACAAATGCGCTTCTAGAAAATTCCCATAAACACACTCCTAAACCTTGTGGAAAGCCTTCCCAGAAGAGCTGAAGCTGTTAGAGCTGCAAAGGCTCCATATGAAACCCTACGGATTAAGAATGGGATGGCATTAAAGTCCATGTGCATGTACAGGCAGGCGTCTATTCATTGAACACACCTTTAGAAAGTATTAAAAACACATGACAGACAACCAATTTCAGAATCTGTAAATATTATAATGCATTATAGATAAGGGCTTTAAGTAATACTACAATATATTCTACACGTTTTGCATCAAACCAAAGTTTTGTTGTTAAAATACTATCAGCATAACACGAGGACATGAATTTCTGAATGCATTAATATTAGAAACTGAAAATGGATATCTAAGATCATTAATGGTGAGGATCATTCACACTATAGTCAAACTATACCAGGAACGATTCTCTCACATTTACATTACACTGATGCAAATTCAACTTTGGCCAAAGTTGCGCTTTCTTTACGTGACTCACAAAGTTTCGAGGATTTCATTGTTTGTAAGTCCAAATCTCTCTTTAGTCTGTAAAGATGTAAGGTAAACACACATTCGGATCTCCCATCTGGGAAGGATTATATTCAGTGTAGAATGAGCAGCTTAACAATATCCGATGAAGTAAGAGTGGAATAATGATGCACTGCATTTGTTGATGATCAGCTGACAGCAGGCCTGTGACCACACGGTTCAATTCTCTTTCCATCAAACCCGCCTGTCGGATCTGTCAGTCAGAGCAAACACACCTCCATCTCCATCTGTCTTTACCCACCGGGAGAACAGAAAGTGATTTTCTCTTATTAGCAACTCATTAGAGTCAGAGTTGCACTTTCTTCTCGAGTCTATTCCCTCTACATTAGGGCTCATTTGAATACCTGTGCTGGCCTTTGTCCCCCGGGCCGGCCCTGGTGCTCGGATGGCCTCTGTTATGTAGGACTCTGATGGAGGTTGTGCAGAGGTCATCCATCACCTTCTGTCAAACAGGAGCTGACCTCCTGGAGAGCCTCCGCCCATCTCCTCCCCACCTACTGCTGGTCCCCGCATGCTGCCATAGGAGTTTAGACAAGAACTTTCACCAACTGGACGTGTGTGTGTGTGTGTGTGTGTGTGTGGGTGTGAAGGTGTGAGAGTGTGTGTGAGTGTGAGTTAGTGTGTGTACTATACTGTATAATATGTGTGTGTGTGTGTGTGTGTGTGTGTGTGTGTGTGTGTGTGTGTGTGTGTGTGTGTGTGTGTGTGTGTGTGTGTGTGTGTGTGTGAGAGAGAGTGTGTGTGTATGTGTGTGCTATACTGTATAATACATATTATATGTGTGTGTGTACTACGCTGTATATTATATATTTTATTATATGTGTGTGTGTGTGTGTGTGTGTGTGTGTGTGTGTGCTATACTGTATAATACATATTATATGTGTGTGTGTGTGTGTGTGTGTGTACTATACTGTATATTATATATTTTATTATATGTGTGTGTGTGTGTGTGTGTGTGTGTGTGCTATACTGTATAATACATATTATATATGTGTGTGTGTGTGTACTATACTGTATAATACATATTATATGTGTGTGTGTGTGTATACTATACTGTATATTATAAATGTGTGTGTGTGCGTACTATACTATATATGTGTGTGTGTGTGTGTGTGTGTGTGTGTGTGTGTGTGTACTATACTATATATGTGTGTGTGTGTGTGTGTGTGTGTGTGTGTACTATACTGTATATTATATATTATGTGTGTGTGTGTGTGTGTGTGTGTGTACTATACTATATAGTATATATATGTGTGTGTGTATGTGTGTGTGTGTACTATACTGTATATTATATATATGTGTGTGTGTGTGTGTGTGTGTGTGTGTGTGTGTGTGTGTGTGTGTGTGTACTATACTCTATATTATATATTATGTGTGTGTGTGTGTGTGTAATATATTGTATATATATATATATATATATATATATATATATATATATATATATATATATATATATATATATATATATATATATATGTTGTGTGTGTGTGTGTGTGTGTGTGTGGTGTGTGTGCGTGCTATACTATATATTATATGTGTGATTGTGTGTGTGTGTGTGCTAAACTGTATATTATATGTGTGTGTGTGTGTGTACAATACTGTATATATATATATGTGTGTGTGTGTGTGTGTGTGCTATACTATATATTATATGTGTGATTGTGTGTGTGTGTGTGTGCTATACTGTATATTATGTGTGTGTGTGTGTGTGTGTGTGTGTGTGTGTGTGTGTGTGTGTGTGTGTGTGTGTGTGTGTGTGTGTGTGTGTGTGTGTGTGTGTGTGTGTGTGTGTGTGTGTGTGTGTACTATACTGTTTAGTATTGATGTACCCTCAAAGAGATTCATTACTGCTCTCAAAAAAAATGTAGACCTACGTTTAAAAACTATTTGAAATCCATATAAATGTGGATTACAGTTTTAACATCAACAAGCTAATAATATTAATGTGATGCATATCTGTCAATCATACATGAAATATTTTGTAATATTACTAATAGACTGTTTTAGACACAATAACGAGGTTTATATTTTTATAAGCAAAAAAACGAATGAAACATTGCTACTTTTTAACTGAATAAATGTAGGTGTTTTCACAGTGAACAGATTTATGCATATTCTAAGCAATTTGAATAAATGCATTTTTAACCTATGTAAGTAGTTATTAATACATATGCTATTTTGATTTTGAGTGCAGAAATCCGACTGGTTTTATTTATATTTGACTGTCAAATACACATCACATTAAATGTATTAGTGTATGTTAAAATGCAATACAAAGGGAAATTGTATATGCAATTCAAATACATAACATAATCAATACATAATCTTAAATTTAGGCCTGAATGTCTTTTTTGTGTTGAAGTGATTTTCTTTGCTGTGCGCACTTAACATTCACACACACACACACACGCGCGCACACGCTCACGCACACGCACACGCACACCCACACGCACACACACGCACACACACACACACACACACACACACACACACACACACACACACACACACACACACACACACACACACACACACACACACACACACACACACACACAGGTTTGTTTTGCTATCTAAGTGAGGACATTCCATAGGCGTAATGGTTTTTATACTGTACAAACTGTATATTCTATCCCCCTCACTACCCCTACCCCTAAACCTACCCATCACAGAAGACATTCTGCATTTTTACATTTTTAATAAAACATTGTTTAGTATGTTTTTAAAGCTATTGTATATATGAGGGCATGTGAAATGTCCTCTTATTTCATGTTTACATCATAAAAACCAGTGTAATACCTGTGTCATTATACAAATTTGTGTCCTCATAAATCACAAACACACACACACACACACACACACACACACACACACACACACACACACACACACACACACACACACACACACACACACACACACACACACACACACACACACACACACACACACACACACACACACTTGTTTGAATGTTTTCATGTGTTTCACACACATGCATTGGATCAGTATGACACTACTTTAGTCCCGTTGGTCTTCATTCATAATGGATATGTAGGTTATATATCATTCTAGTATTAAAGTGTTAGCTGCTAATGAAAATAAAATATTGTTAATGTGAGAAACACATGGGCAGTTTGGTTGGACAAGTGAGTAAAAACTTTTTTTTTTTCTGCCCACGCTGTTGGCGAGCACATGAAGACTGGACGTGTGTGCCATCTGTGCGCTCCAGTCTTATGTGCGGAGCCTGGACGCTTTATTTACTGAATCAACAGAACAACTACTGAGAAACAATCCTGTCTATCGGACTCATTGTCCCAATGGCAGCCCTTCCTGGCAGTTACAGCAAACACTTGCAGACGGGGACACATCTGTTTTACCAGCAATATCTATAAACAATATATTTACGTATGTGTCGTGCAGGTTTGTTTCTCAAACCATTTAAACAGATCGAATTAAATCAATTGAGATGTTGCACAACTGATAATGAAACAGTGTCAATAGAGCAATAAGCCACGAGAGATATGAGTGCAGTACAGCGATTTTACCACGGTAAGAGGCACTAAACTACAATAAAAACCACAATGCCACACTAAAAACAGAGAGTTTGCCATGACAAACTAAATGTCTTTCTTGAAAGTTCAGTTTGATTAGTACAGTGGGATTTTATGAATTTTCCTTACATAAATTGTAAATGTATTACTACATTTTATCTTTGGGAAGTGAAGAGTTTATTTGTCTGTGAAATGAATATATAAACTGAATAATTTGTATATGAAATACTTGAATAATGAAATATAAATGGAATCATTTGTATATGAAATACTAATTCATTTACAAAAGGTGTCATTTTCAATTATGTATAAAAATCTTAAGAAATTTAGTTGAGTAACTCTCTTGCTTTTGTGCCTTTTTGTAGAAAATGTTAAATGTTGATGTAATGGATGGCCCAGTTGTCAAAGGGAAACATTTTAAACTAGCCTGGCTCCGCCCTCCTACATACTTCCGCTCAATTTTCATTTTCCTTCAGTACTCCGTCTGGGATTGCGGTATAATCTCTGGTCAAATTTGAACCGGTCCAATCAGCGAACAGAGGGAGTGGCTGAGAACGATGACGTTGATGTCGTGCGCTAGTTTGAGATGACATACGTCACGACCAAACGTTAGCGATTGGCTATGGCAGATCCAGTAGTTTTTTTCCAGTAGAGTTAGTAAAGGAAGTAAACGCTTGTCAATGGAGAGTGGCCAGACTCTCTGTACAAATGAAATGTACGAGAGTCTGGTTGGACCAGGCTAATTTTAAACAAGATGGACCCCAAAAAGGACTATTTATAAGGGCTGGCTCCACCCTCGGCCTGTACCGAATGAACAAGCAGGGATGAAACATACAATACATTATACATAAAAGTTAAAAAAAATAATGAAACACTAAACATTTACGCAAATAACAATTTGTGTAAACCCATGGGTACTTAAACACAATATACAAAAAAGGAAAAAAGGAAAGAATAATTCAGCTGCTATTCCCCCACCCTCCCCCCAGACAACACTACAAATGGTTCAGCTTAATTAGTGGGCATGCTAATGCTATAAAAAACAGTTTGATCCAGATGGACTGTTTGATGGGGCCTGGGATTGGACAAAGCTTATATGCAGACGGTGCTTTATAAAGGGGTAGAAATGTGTCATATGTAGAAGAAAGCATGCAAAATGCTATTAAAGAAGTAGAAACTAGTGATGCAAAGTCTGATTCATTTCCGCGAACCTGTTCTTCCACGAACATAGGTTGCTGCAACCTAGTCTCATTGGCAAAACGTACCTGTGGCAAAGTTTTTGCAAACCCCAAAATACGTACCAATACGTACATATCCCTGCAGTTTCCAACAGAAATGAACACTAGAGGCAGTAAAACAGCAGGCACTTTTTTATCGTTTTTTTTACCATAGTCCATGATTTGTAAACTAATACATTTTGGAGTTTGCATCACTTAACCAGCTCCATATGTTGGGCTTTTCTGACATACCAAGCTTGCTCAGGAGCTCAGCTGGTACAGATTTGTACTGGCAATGCTGAAAGCTCGGGTACGAATCCCGTGAAAGTCGAGTCATGATAAAAGAGCTCAAAGAAGAGTTCAAAACACAAGATAAAATGACATGGTTACGATTGAATTTTTCTCACATTTGCTTTTGTTAGCACTATCGGGTAGGTTTAGGGTTTAGTATCTTCTTTCCAGAAAGAAGCTTTTAACTCCACCCAGTAGACATTTCACTTTGTAACTGTCGCGAGATATGTAAGTATTGGTACATATTTTGGGGTTTGCAAAAACGTTGCCACATCATGCAATGATGTCACTATGCATTTATTTTATGCTTTTTTGTGCATGTCTCAGTGTCATAGCATAATTGCCTAAGTCCAAAAACATTGAAATATGATCTAGGCAATTATGCTATGAGGCTAACGTCATATTACATCAAGGAAACATTAAAATAAAGTACTCTGTGTCAATGCATATTGAAACAATCGAATAAAGTTATTTGCGTGATGGCATTTTGCTTATTATTGCCTTTTATTCACTTAAGTTAATGGTGTTTGTGTTCACAGTTAATTCATTTATCGACTGAAAGTTGCGCAACTACAGCACACATTACAGGCATTGATCAACAAACGAGGATATGCTCTTTATGTCTTAAGTACTATAGAACGAGTAAACCAAACTTATCAACTCCTTGTTTTTTGTCCTAATAAACTCATTGATTTAAAATATAATCTGCCGAGGGCACGGGCTAGCACTGATGAAGTCGCTCGGACTCCACTTTTGGGAGAAAGGTCACTCTGGCACAGGACAGGGATGTACTTTCAGCACTTCCTGGATTGTTATTCTGTCCATCCCTACCACTGTGTGGCCCATTGTTTGGAGTGCCTCTGTGACCTCTTCTGCTGTAACTGTAACTCCCATTCTCCATTTGGTATATCCAGCAGTAGATGTAGTCCGTTGCTTGCCAGTGGAGGTTGTCTCATAGACCTTCACCCAATACTCCTCCATTCCATCAATTACACAGCCTAGTCCTCGTATGCCTCCATCGGCCTTGCAAGATAGTGTTTGCTGCATCTTGCCCTTATAGTTTTTACAGTTTCTGAATGTGGCCAGTTATATTTGCTTATTTGATGAAGGCTTTCTTTTCGGACCTTTCCTCTTGGGGTTTGATTTCCATTTCAGGTGAATGAGTTGTTGAATGTGTTTCTGAAGGAGCTCAGCTCCCTATTCTAAGGCAATAGATCCTTGGAACATCCCCTTGGCCATTCTCTTGACTTCCCGTTATTGGTTCTTCCAGACTCTATCGATTTTTTTTTCTAGCATCCTCACTCTCCAGAGCATCTCTTCATAGAGGCCTTGAGTGGCTGTTATACCACTTTCCGTGAGCTGGGTGGTTGGGTTAGGGTTAGGGTCAGGATTAGAGTCTTCCACTCTTCCCTCCGTTTCAGGTTCAGCCGCTGGAGAGCTGCTCGTTCGGTCTTGAAGTCTGCATGGTGAGTTCAGTGTTGTTGTTATTGAGGTGGATGGTGGAGTCCATTCGAGCTTTTGAAGTCTTTATCTTATCGACTCAATAGTTCTTCCTGTATTTGTCTCACATAATGCTTGGGCCAGATCTTTTATCAAACATTCCTGGTGCCCTTGTTACTCCAGCCTGGTAGGAGAGGGGAAGGGTCTTCCACAGGCGTTGCAGAATGTCATATTCGAGGAGGTGATATTTAGATTCAAAGTAGACTTGTCAGCCCTTGTCACGGCTTCACTGTTGCTGCTTTTCTGGGTACCAGAGAGCAAGGTTTCATTTATGTTATACGTTTCATAACCAGTATTGAACCCCCAGGTCTGAAGATTAGCCCTTCCCAGGGTGGCCCGGATCTTTGTTCAGGTGCGTTGCACGGAGGTGCCAATGTGACACCCTTCGCTGGTAGATGTAACAACCAAAGTTTCCCATCCTATCCAGCGGTCGCTACGAGGAGGCTCCTGAGCCGTGTAACTACACTCTCCCTCTTGTACGCTTCTTTCCGTTGACCATCCAGGATAGCATTGTCGCATCCTTCTTGCGGCTTCTGTAGAGTCATTGGATATGCGCATACTGGGCTCTCCGACATTGTTTATTAGACTTAGATTTCCTTTGTTCCATTTACCTATGCTGTTAAGGCAACCCCTTGCTCGGGAAGAACTTTGCTGTATGGTCTTTTAGTGCTTCTCTCCCCTCGACCGTTGTTTTCCGGCTATCCAGAATGTCCATTATCAAGCTTTTCAGCCCATCTGCTTCCAGTCATGGTTCTTGTTGGTTCTGGAGTGCCTGGTCTAGCAACTCCTTTCTCCAAACTCTCACTGAATCTATGTCCCCTGTTGTTGGTGGTTGGGGGGATCCCATTGGAAAGATTACTGGTGGTTAGGCAACAGGATTATCTGTATCTTCTGTGAGTCCGCTGTTTGATGGTGTCCAGCTTAGCTTTTGGGGTCTTTTCCAGATGTCTTCAGAGGTTCTTGCTTCAAGTGTTGAGGTTATCGTCTCTACTAACTCCCTTTTGTTTATTCCTTTTTTCCAGATTGCAGTTGCTTTTTCCAGCAATGCTCAGTTCTCCTCTTCCGTCCAGGTTTTGGACAATTTGTTCTTCATTGCCTTAAGAGATATAGCAACAGTTGATTTGCATGTCGCTGTTGCTTCCCTTGGTGAGGAAGGTATGGATGTTGAAGGATGACTTGATGATCCTCTCCCCTGGCTGTTGGGTCGTGAGAGGGGGGGTGGGGGTGTTTTTCCAGTGTACTCATGGATGGTTGACCCTGTACGGTGCTGCTTTGTATGCACTCCATGTTATTGTTTTGTGGTTTCCATTTCAGCATCTGTAGTCTCTTCTTCAGAGCATCGACAGAGCTGTGTTCGAAGTGGTCTCAGAGGAGGATGAGAAAGTCTTTTTTTCATCATCCCTTCTCTCCATAGGGAGTTTGCGTACATACAGTGGGGAGAACAGTATTTGATACACAGCCGATTTTGCAGGTTTGCCAAACTTACAAAGCACGTAGAAGTCTGTCATTTTTATCATAGGTACTCTTCAACTGTGAGTGACGGAATCTAAAACAAAAATCCAGAAAATCACATGTATGATTTCTAAGTAATTAATTTGCATTTTATTGCTTGACATAAGTATTTGATACATCAGAAAAGCAGAACTTTATATTTGGTACAGAAACCTTTGTTTGCAATTAAAGAGATTATACATTTCCTGTAGTTCTTGACCAGGTTTGCACACACTGCAGCAGGGATTTTGGCCCACTTCTCCATACAGACCTTCTCCAGATCCTTCAGGTTTTAGGGCTGTCGCTGGGCAATACGGACTTTCAGCTCCCTCTAAAAATGTTCTATTGGGTTCAGGTCTGGAGACTGGCTAGGCCACTCCAGGACCTTGAGATGCTTCTTACGGAGCCACTCCTTAGTTGCCCTGGCTCTGTGTTTCGGGTCAATGTCATGCTGGAAGACCCAGCCATGGGTTGGATTTTATAAGCAAGACAAGTCAAGTGTTGATTTCAGAGGCTAAAGTGTTGGGTTAACACCGGGCCGCTGGCCGCTTGGTTTCACTTTAAAAAGCAAAAACTTTAGTTTGACAAAGAAAAAATGCTTAATTTTTTTTCCTAAATTAACTTAATAAAGAAACGAAACGAAATATAGCCTAACTACTCTGACATGTGTTGATTTGAGAGGCTAAAGCGTTGGGTTAACTCACTGTCGGCCGCTGGCCGCTTGGTCGTCACTTTAAAAAGCAAAAACTTTACTTTTAGTTTAACAAACAAAAAAAATGCTTCAAACATTTTTCTAAATTAATTTAATAAAGAAACAAAACGAAATTTAACTATTTTGACATTAAAAACAAAACTTAACTATTTTAATGGCTGCAACTAATGTGTAATGGGGAGGATTTAAAAAAACACGGGCTCCAGTGGGACTCTGATAACGAAGTGGTTAAAAAAATTTGCAAAAATGAAAAATATTAAAGAATTCACGGGGGCTTTTGTCGGCATGAGTAAGATAGGCTATAAGACCCGCAATATTTCTCTCAGCTGACATTTTTATTTATTTACATTAGTAAGCTAAAGGACATAGTCTTTCAAAACATGACCTGCGCGAAAGAGAAAAAAAAAATATTGCATCATGTACCCAGCACTTTTGAAAATGCACTTCTGAATGCGTCTCTGTCCCCAGCACATTTCAAACCAAACTGACGCCCATGATGGTGCCCCAGACTGAGGGAGATTGACCGTCATCTTGAACTTCTTCTATTTTCTAATAATTGCGCCAACAGTTGTTGCCTTCTCACCAAGTATATTGCCTATTGTCCTGTAACCCATCCCAGCCTTGTGCAGGTCTACAATTTTATCCCTGTTGTCCTTACACAGCTCTCTGGTCTTGGCCATTGTGGAGAGGTTGGAGTCTGTTTGATTGAGTGTGTGGACAGGTGTCTTTTATACAGGTAACGAGTTCAAACAGGTGAAGTTAATACAGGTAATGAGTGGAGAACAGGAGGGCTTCTGAGAGCCGGAATTCTTACTGGTTGGTAGGTGATCAAATACTTATGCCATGAAATAAAATGCTAATTAATTATTTAAAAATCATACAATGTGATTTTCTGGATTTTTGTTTTAGATTCTGTCTCTCATAGTTGAAGTGTACCTATTATAACAATTACAGACCTCTACATGCTTTGTAAGTAGGAAAACCTGCAAAATCGGCAGTGTTTCAAATTCTTGTTCTCCTCACTGTACATAAGTCACTGTCTTCATCCATTGTCCAGAATTTGGATTCTAAGTAGGTTGACTTTCATTGGGTGGCAATTATGTCTGTGCATACCAAGACTCCTCAGTGTGGGAAAGGCTCAGGGTGTGCCTTTAATACCGCTTTATCCATAGCCAGAATGAAGAGCAAAGGAGAGAGTGGATCGCCTTGCTTAACTCCTGGTCCGCATTTGGTTGTTCTTGCTTCAATCTGTAAAACGACATCTGAATAGAGTTGGCCTAGACAGATCAGGAGAGATGACGGTGCTCCTGCCTCCTCACAGCCTTTGTCGAATCGGAAGAGAGTCATAGTTACTCCCGCCTTTTACACACGCTATCTTGAATTTCTTTACTTTAACATTCAGACGTCAGCCTACAACTTTTCTGATTATTATGTAAAATTATGATGTTAATGAGGACTGAAATAAAATAAATATAAAAAATATTAAACATTTCAGCTTTTGGGTTCCTAAGTTGATGATCGCAATTCACAACCATCACAAAGGTAAAGAAAATAACATGAAATCTGTGGCCAATTTTAGGCTAATAAAAACTATGAAGCAATAATATTTTATGATGTGACATATCAGAGAAGGAGAACAGCATATCCAGTCATTTAAAGAGGAGTTCAGCAGTACTTACATATCAATAACAATGATTAAACGGCAGATGGATTTGTCACAGATAGTCTACAAAGGATGAAGACAATAATGCTAAAGTTCCAATAAAGAGGTCAATTTCAATAAAATGAAACTACAGGTACAACATAACAGTGTGTCGATTACACAAACAACACCAGACCATGAGGGACAGAAACAGAGGGCTTATATACACATAGGATGATGAACTAAATACATACAGGTGAGATCTAATTAATGAGTAACCAAGGAGACAAACTAGTGGCGGGAAACAGAACAAAGGAAAAACTAACAATGGCAGACACAACAGGAACTGAATACAATGAAACTGAAACTTAAACTAAGCACAACTGTGACAAGAGTAATGCATGGAGTGTATTTACATGAATTTCATAATCAAAAGATGAAAGAACAGAGCAGGAGGAAAAGAGAAAAGTTGACATTTTTAAATCTATGGAGTGAGGAGAGGATGGAGGGAGTGATAATAGATAAGGATATGTCGAATTTGAATGGATATTCACATTCACATTCAATTTCAATTCATATTGATTTGTATAGCGCTTACAGAACATGTTAAGATATGGTGCTATATAGCACCAAAAGTGGTTCCCCTAAGATTACGACGAATAACCATTTTTGGTGCCATATAGAACCTTTTTTTGTTTAGAGTGTACAAATCGGGCTTCATTTTAGGCAGAAACAATGAGCTCATTGAAGTAATTATTACAACACTCTAAAAAAAAAGGTTCTATATGGCACCAAAAATGGTTCTTGGCTTGTAATCATAGGGAGACCTTTTTAAGTGCTATATAGCACCAATTTTGGTGCTTCAGTGGTTCTTCAGTGGTTCTTCACCGGTTCTTCAGCGGTTCTTCAGTGGTTCTTCAGCGGTTCTTCAGTGGTTCTTCAGCGGTTCTTCAGCGGTTCTTCAGCGATTCTTCAGCGGTTCTTCAGCGGTTCTTCAGTGGTTCTTCAGCGATTCTTCAGCGGTTCTTCAGTGGTTCTTCAGTGGTTCTTCAGCGGTTCTTCAGCGGTTCTTCAGCGGTTCTTCAGCGGTTCTTCAGCGGTTCTTCAGCGATTCTTCAGCGGTTCTTCAGCGGTTCTTCAGTGGTTCTTCAGCGGTTCTTCAGTGGTTCTTCAGCGGTTCTTCAGCGGTTCTTCAGCGGTTCTTCAGCGGTTCTTCAGCGATTCTTCAGCGGTTCTTCAGCGGTTCTTCAGTGGTTCTTCAGCGGTTCTTCAGCGATTCTTCAGCGGTTCTTCAGCGGTTCTTCAGTGGTTCTTCAGTGGTTCTTCAGCGGTTCTTCAGCGGTTCTTCAGTGGTTCTTCAGTGGTTCTTCAGCGGTTCTTCAGCGGTTCTTCAGTGGTTCTTCAGCGGTTCTTCAGCGGTTCTTCAGTGGTTCTTCAGCGGTTCTTCAGCGGTTCTTCAGCGGTTCTTCAGTGGTTCTTCAGCGGTTCTTCAGTGGTTCTTCAGTGGTTCTTCAGCGGTTCTTCAGCGGTTCTTCAGTGGTTTTTCAGTGGTTCTTCAGTGGTTCTTCAGCGGTTCTTCAGTGGTTCTTCAGTGGTTCTTCAGTGGTTCTTCAGCGGTTCTTCAGTGGTTCTTCAGTGGTTCTTCAGCGGTTCTTCAGTGGTTCTTCAGTGGTTCTTCAGCGGTTCTTCAGTGGTTCTTCAGAGGTTCTTCACCGGTTCTTTGACTAAGGTGCTATATAGCACCGCTACCATATACAGAACATGTTAAGATATGGTGCTATATAGCACCAAAAGTGGTTCCTCTATGATTACGACGAAGAACCATTTTTGGTGCCATATAGAACCTTTTTTTTTTAGAGTGTAGACATACTGTAAGGATAACAATATATTACAGTACATAGAAAATATTGAAAGACAACTCATTGTGAATTTGTTTTTCTATTTTCTTTTTTTTTTCAAACAAAAATTAGGGGCATGTGGCATAAAAGTTGATTGAAGTGTTGATTTTAAATTTTAGATATAAAAAAACTTAAACAGAAATTGTACACTCTAAAAAATCCTGGGTTGAAAATGGACTAACCCAGCAATTGGGTTGTTTTAACCCAGTGAATGGGTCGTTTTAACCCAGCGGTTGGGTTAAATGTTTGCTTAAAACAACCCAATCGCTGGGTTAAAGCAACCCGATTGCTGGGTTTGTCCATTTTCAACCCAACTTGGGTTGTTTTTAACCCAGCATTTTTAGAGTGTACGTTACTATAAGATGGTGACATACTAATAATCAGGTTTTTATTTTTTGACAAATATTAATCACTTTTGATCAATTGAATGCATCTTTGCATGTGTATACAGGTGTGCACAGGTGTGCGATTGCACTTTACAATGGCATTGAACTCCAATCCGAATTTGGAGCCTGTTTTACAATTCCCATTTCACAACACCATTGGAAGGTACAGCATGTGAATATGATGAAAACAAATGACAACAAACACCAGTCTTCCAGATCCACTGCGATGATGATGATAAATGATGGAGCGTACAGCCGTACACAGCATTCATGGGACGCTCTCTCTCTGGTTTTGACCCATGCCGCAGCTCTGCCGAGCCTTTGTGTGCGTCTCAGCATCATCAAAGCCCGGCGGCCCGTCCCAGAGCCGCACACACAGGCCCAGTCCGTGGGCTCCTGGCGCCAGGGCCGCCGGGACACAGAGATCTCCCAGCACCCGCTTGAAGGGTGTGAAATCAGCATGATTAATAATTACAATTATTTGCAAATGTGCCAGCTGCTCTCGCGCGGCGGATGCTTTTGATTTATGATGCTGTAAACGCCTCCAGCTATTGTGCTGTCCAGTGCTGGGGGACGTTTATGCTGAACCCACCGTTACAAAATATGATTTTATCTGCTTTCAGGGCTTTACCCTGTTCACATCCTCACACACACACACGCACACACACACACCTACCTATTCCAGAGAGCCTTTCTCTCGAAACAAAAGCATCTCCTCGCTGCGGATAGGAGCAGCAATGCTATTGTGTGAGCTGTTGCTCAGAGGGAAACTTTGGTTCAGGCAGTTTCATGTGGCTTCAAATGAATATGTATCAACACCCATTGACAATGTATGAATTATACTGTATAATTCATATCTGTACATTTTATCTAAGAGTAAGTAGGGTTGAACATTTCAGGGATTTTTATATATATATATGCAATTGTTTCCTAAGACTACTTATATACAGTGAACGCAAAGTCATACCAAAAATGTGTTGCAAAAAGAATTGGTAATCTTTGTTCTACACTATGGCAAAAAAAAATAAAATAAATTTGAATAAAACAAATATATATATATACATGGGCGTCGGAACCATTGTATGTGGGCGGGACAAGACCCACCCACTTTTTACGATCAATGATATTGGACCCACTCACTTTTATCGTCTCTAACATTCATGTCTTTACCTAACCCTAATCGATAAACACTTATTATTAAACACATGTTAGACGCTTTATTTCCACTTTTCTAATATTTTCGTCATTTTTATTGAAAATAAATGCCTTTCCGATCTGATATGTGATGGGAAAATGGAGAAGATTGAATTCGGCGAAAGGCGGACTCGAACCGCGGGTCGATTTGTGTCAACACTAGATGCGGTGCGTCTTACCCCTACACTACTGCCACTCTCAATGATAAGGCGATTCCCATAATTTTGTCTTTTCGAACTATTCGTTTAGCAAGCAAAGTGGTATATTTGTACTTATTGGCATCTACTCCAGTAAAAAAAATTCTGAGGACTCACCCACATTTTTTTTGCTTCCGACGCCCATGTATATATATATATATATATATAAATGTAATTAAATAAAAAAAATATTTATGTTCAATAAACTGCATTGAGTTTTAGAGGAACTTCAAAAAATGTAGCATAAACACAACATTTTAAGTTGATTACTCAAAAAAAATAAGTTGTACCAAATAATTTCTACATAATTGAGTAGTGGCCCTGGAACCATTCATCTTTAATCATTAATTAATCATTAATCTATTACCATTACAATTAACAGCTAGCCTAGCACAAGCTAAATGCTTCTTATTTAACATGTCAAACATACACTCAAAAAAAAAAAAAAATGGTGCTATACCCCACTATGTCCAACAGCCTTGAGCGCACGGTCACTTCCGGTAAGTGAGGTCAGTACACGATTTGGTGTAGTTTATTCAAGCGGCGGACGTGATCTCTCGCGCGTATCTCTACGTCATATCGTGTGCATTGACCTCACTCACCAGAAGTGATCGCGCACTCAAGGCTGTTATACATCTGACAGACTGCAACTGTTGGAGTTAAACATCTTCATTTGTGTTGAAGAAACAAAGTCACATGTCTTGGATGGGGTAAGCAGCTGAACATCACATTTTCATTTTTGGGTGAACTATCCCTAGTACCTTGTTTTAATTAGATAACTGAATTACTGTTCTCAGAGGGTTAAACAGACCAATGGTCATTGAAAACACTGTTATATATACAAATATTAAATACTGTTGCTACTCTCTTGTAGTACATAACGTTTATTTACTTGAAGTCGTGCTTTATGTAAAGGTGAAAAAATGAAGTACTGTGTTTTGCACGGTTGTATTTTAATTTTAAAGTGACTAAATGTTTTGTTTGAGATGCTGGTTTACTGTTTCATGGTACTTTAAACATTTTTTTTTTAAATAATTTATAAAAAAATCAATAAAAAAAATAAAAGTAGCTTGGAAAAAAGTAAACATTTTTGACATTGTAAATAATACTTAAATGTTTATGTTGGATAGATTTAAAACTATAGTTTGTGAATTGATCAAATTGAGTTGCCATTACTTAAGAGTCCAAGTTGAAAACATGTAAAGTCTAACACTGTGTCCTAACTACACGCGACATGACGCGACGCAGCGACACATGATAAAAGGTATATTTCCCATGTTAATTCGAGTTTTTGTCCTAACCAAGCGACACGCGATAATTCTACCTCGGTTTGGAAGTCACGGTTCGGTACAGCATTTTTATAAAATTGCTTTTTATTTATTTTTATTTAAACAGTGGATTACTGAAAAAAGTGTCCTTAAATGAATTAAATTTTAATTAAAAGTTTATTGAAGATATTGCTGTAAAATATATAGGGAGCCCTTACTTGCACATTACTATAATATTAAAGGTTAACAACAGAGTCCAAACTATTACGCAAACATGTAAACTTCACATTAGGCAGTTTTTGCATTAACTTTTAAATCGAATTATAAAATATTTTTTTCTCCAATTCGTTGTTGAAATATAATCATTTATACACAGTGTGTATCATTTTCATGACAGATTTATTTAAAGGTCCCGTTCTTAGTGTTTTTTTGAAGCTTTGATTGTGTTTACAGTGTGCAATATAACATGTGTTCATGTTTCGCGTGTAAAAACAGTATTTTTCACACAATTTACTCATCTGTATACCGCTGTTCTCACTGTCCTAAAAACGGCTGATGAGTTCCTTGATCTATGAAGTCCCTCCTTCAGAAATACGTAACGAGTTCTGATTGTGCCAGCGGTTCCCGTGTTGTGATTCGACAGCAGTTTAGCGCACGTGGAAAGGTCACGCCTCTTAACGGGAGATGTATGCGCTCAATGATCTCTACAGCGTCCCTGGGAAAGCCAAACAAAGGTGATTTGACTCCGGGATGAAAATAACAGCGTCTCGACGACATGGCGACAAACACACTCAAATGCAACACTTCCTTTTCTCCACGTGACACTTCCTCTTCTCCACGTGGGACAGCAACAAGATCACGCCCCCTTTTTCGCATAGTCTTGTGGGCGGAGGTTAGTCTGTTCTACTGATGTCATTTATGAAGGAAGTACCAGGATGTAGTCCAAGCCGGCCGTTCGCTGTAGGCTTTGAAAGGGAACTTCTGTTAAATAAAATATCTTGCTTGGCATTGAACTTTGAGCTTTATAATTTTACAGGTATTATTTATGCTCTAACAGCAACATCACACACTAACTAAAGTTTGAACAATGGGATCACGAAGAACGGGACCTTTAAACATACATGAAATAATCAAGACCTCACTAACAAGTTTTAGTAGAATATAATGAATATATAGGCTAATATAGTGCATATATTTATATTTATATTTAGTGAAAGAGTTGATTTCTCTAATGAATAATATTCTGTGGACACTGAATGACTGCCTGAGGTAAATGTGATGCTGCATGTTTACAGCAGTTATATTGACGTCTTTCTGCAGTTGAAACACTGATTGAGAGATTACACCACATATGATGCGTGACAGTAAGTTGTAATGTATCCTCAACACACCTTCAGATGTTCATTCATGTTTATTCTTTAGGAAGAGATGATCGATCGCACGCATCGCGTGGTCGCTGGAACTATGATCAGTGATCAGTCACGCCACATTGAAGAGCATCAAAACGGCATTTATCGTTGATAAAATGGACTGAATAGTTAATATGTTTGTGTGGGAACTCGGACTGAATTGTGTTCCGCTCTTAAAACAAGCAGACTGTTAACTGTTAAATATTGCATTTGGAAACCGTTTGGTACACTCGTGCACCGAACCGAAAGCCCTGTACCGAAACGGTTCGGTACGAATACGTGTACCGTTACACCCCTAATATTTTAGAAACGGTTTCTATTGCTGCGACGTCGCGGCTGGAATAACAACACAAAACATGATCTCAGGTAGTGTTTATGTGCTTTATTTAATGTTAAAAGCATGTAATGTGACTTTGAATACAATTTAGTGCGCCCAGCTTTACGTAGTTGTACTAAAAGCAACAATGAATAATTCACCTCAGATCTTGAAATATTAAACAAATGGAAACAAGAACGTTCAAACTGGGAACAAACAAGTATATTCTATGACAAAGATTGTTTTAGTAACTCATTATGTGTTTTTGTTAATGTTTAAATGGTATAATATTTGTGAATTTGATTGTGTAGGCTACTTATTCATTTCCTTGCGAGTGCCGTCAAGATTAATCTCTGGCGCCGTAAACTTGCCGCTAGAGCCCGCCCACATGCTGTTTTGATTGGCTGTTGCTTTTTTGATTGATTTGTCGCTTCTCGTAGTCGCGTCACGTCTGGTGTGGACAGACATGTTGCTTGTCGCTGGAATCTTATCGCAGGAATAGGATAAACACAAATAAAATGAGTTTAAAATACTCATAAAGCTGCAAAATGCAAATAGTTGCCTCAATTTTATTGAGTAAAACGGGCACAGTATTTTTTTTACAGTGCAGCCCTATGCAAAGCATGCTGGGAACTAGAAATCAACTGCTCAAATTCAAATGTTGTCAAGACAATTTCATTAAGTTAATACAGCTTTTGTTTGGTTATTTTTTTTTAAATCAATTAACAGAGAGATTTTAGTTTAAATTACACACAATATTAAATTGATGCAATGATCAACATTATTATGTCAGCAGAACGAATAATGTTTGCAACTTAAAAGGTTTCATTAAATCTATAAATTAGAAACATGCATTTATTTCTTTTGAGAGTGATAGCTGGAAAAATATTTATATACAGTAGATATTAATTGTTTAGAAACTAGTTTGAACTGCATAAAATTCAAGTGTGTAAAAACTGCAAAAATAATGGCTGTTTTGTAATAGGTTTCCGCAAACACTCTCCCGTCTGCCATTGGTCAGACAAACTGATAGTCCCGCCCTAAACTGTCAGTCGAATCAACTCTTGAATTATTATCGTTGTCTCTGCATATTAAGCGGGACTAGCAAAAGTATTTTTATTACAAGCATTGCTTATGCACTTGACTACCCTATAATAATAATCTAATGTCTGGATGGTGACTCGAAAGCAGCGATGGTAGGGTCTGACCGTTTGGCATCGTACCCAGAGCAAATCAGAGAGGGCTGGAAGCGGCCAAGCAGACGCTGATGATGTGTCTATCAGCCCCATCACCATCCACCGCATTAGCACACTCATTAATCACTATAAGAGCCATATCAGATCACTTGCACACAAAGTGAAGCTGACAGCAAGTGCCCGTAAACCTGTCCAAAGTCCTAATCTGATTACTGTCCGACCGGCATCTGCGCTGTAACGGGGGTTTGTCTTTTGACAGAATGAAGAAGACAGACTGTTCATGCGTAAAATACACACCTGAATCAGTATTTAGAAAGTTGTCACTCAGTTTGGATAGGTTTTGTTTTGATGACAATATTTGGTGGCATATTTGAAATAATATTATGATCAATTGATCAGGCTGACTCTTTAAAGAGGGAAGGTGTTTTTCCACAGAGAAAAACAACAACCATAGTTTTAAAGGATATACAGTTTTATTATCCTATATTATTGTCTCTTTAATTACTTACTTTTTTATTTGTTATTATTTATTCATTATGTATTTGTTATTGGCTTTGAGGCATTATGTGATGACTTTCTAGCAGTTGCGTGTTTAAACTACTTTAAAATCTTTACCACGACACAAAACTCAATCATATAAGGAACGACCATGATATGCCTGAAATCATACTCCAGTAATATGTGATATTCTCCAAATATACTCCAATAATATGCAATATTCTCCAAAAATACTCCAATAATATGCAAAATCTTCCAAATATACTCCAATAATATGCAAAATACTCCAAAAATACTCCAATAATATGCAAAATCCTACAAATATACTCCAATAATATGCAATATTCTCCAAAAAATACTCCAATAATATTTAATATCCTCCAAATATACACCAATAATATGCAAAATATTCCAAAAATACTCCAATAATATGCAAAATACTCCAAATATACTCCAATAATATGCAATATCCTCCAAATATACTCCAATAATATGCAAAATCCTCCAAATATACTCTAATAATATGCAATATTCTCCAAAAATACTCCAATAATGAATAAATAATAATATTCCACCCGATGCTGATGCCAAGCTTGCTATGAAAGAACTTCACGCAGCCATCAGTAAACAACAGACTGATCACCCTGAAGCTGCGTTTATTGTTGCAGGTGACTTTAATCATTCAAACTTAAAGTCAGTGCTACCCAAGTTTCACCAGCATGTTTCCTGCCACACCAGAGGAAACAAAACCTTAGACCATGTTTACACAAACATGGCGGGAGCTTACGTTGCAACACCCCTCCCCCACCTGGGACAGTCAGACCACATCTCTTTGTTCCTCAGCCCCAAATATGCACCCCTCATCAACCGTGTGAAGCCATCAGTGAAGACAATCAAGGTGTGGCCTGCGGGGGCAGATTCCACACTCCAGGAAAGGTTTCTAAACACCGACTGGAGTATGTTTGCTTCTCAAGCCACCAGTGGCGCTCACACGGACATTAACTCCTACTCCTCCTTAGTATTGGATCATATCAATACCACCATTGACAGTGTTACAACCCAGAAACAGATCACCACATACCCAAATCAGAAGCCTTGGATGAACAGGGAAGTGCGACTCCTGCTGAAGTCACGCAATACTGCCTTCAGATCAGGAGATGCACAAGCCTACAGCGCATCCAGAGCAAACCTGAAGAGGGGCATCAAAAAGGCCAAGCACTGCTACAAGCTAAAGATAGAGGGACACTTTTCCAACTCTGACCCTCGACGCATGTGGCATGGCATTCAGGCCATCAGTGATTATAAACCCACCCACTCCACCCCCGCAGCCACTGATGTCAACTTCCTGAACGAGCTAAATTACTTTTATGCTCGTTTTGAAAGAGACAACAGAGAAACTGCCACCAAGCTCAAACCCTCAGCTGACCACCCACCAATCACACTCTCCTCCACAGATGTCTGCAAGGCACTGAGCCGGATCAGCGCGCACAAGGCTGCTGGACCAGACAACATCCCTGGACGTGTTCTCAGGGCATGTGCGGAGCAGCTCGCTGGGGTTTTTACAGACATTTTCAACCTGTCTCTCGCCCAAGCAGCTGTACCATCATGCTTTAAACGCACTTCCATTGTGCCAGTGCCGAAACACTCCAGCCCGAGGTGCCCTAATGACTACCGCCCTGTAGCACTCACACCCATCATTATGAAGTGCTTTGAGCGGCTGGTCCTGGAACACCTAAAAGACTCTATACCATCCACATTGGACTCACACCAGTTTGCCTATCGCAGCAATAGGAGCACAGAGGATGCAGTTTCCATGGTACTGCACTCTGTGCTCACCCATCTGGACAGTAAAAACACCTATGCACGCATGCTGTTTGTTGACTTCAGCTCAGCATTCAACACTGTCATCCCATCCAAGTTAATTGCCAAACTTGGAGACCTGGGCATCAACACTTCAATGTGTAACTGGATTTTAGACTTCCTAACTGACAGACCACAGAATGTTCGATCAGGATCTACCTGCTCCACGTCCATCACACTCAACACTGGTGTACCACAGGGCTGTGTGCTAAGTCCGTTTCTCTACTCCCTCTTCACCTCCGACTGCAAGCCTGTGTATGGATCTAATTCCATCGTCAAGTTTGCGGACGACACTACGGTGATTGGTCTCATCAGCAACAACGATGAGACTGCCTACAGGGAAGAGATCCAGCACCTGGCCACATGGTGCGCTGATAATAACCTGCTCCTCAACACCACCAAAACGAAGGAGCTCATCGTGGACTTCAGGAAGGAGTCAAGAGGCACACACGACACCATCCACATAAATGGAATGGCTGTTGAGCGTGTCTCCAGTTTCAAGTTCCTGGGGATCCACATCTCGGCGGACATGTCGTGGACGACCAACACCTCCAGCCTGGTCAAGAAGGCTCACCAGCGCCTCTTCTTCCTGAGGACACTGAGGAAGAATCAGCTCTCCTCGGCTATCCTGGTGAACTTCTACCGCTGCGCAATAGAAAGCATCCTGACCAACTGTGTGGCAGTATGGTATGGGAGCTGCTCTGTTGCGGAGCGCAAGGCACTGCAGCGGGTGGTGAAAACTGCCCAGCGCATCACAGGGACTCCACTACCTGCCATCGAGCACATCCAGAGGAAACGCTGTCTGCATCGAGCTCGCAGCATCCTCAAGGACTCCTCTCACCCAGCCCACAGACTGTTTTCTCTCCTGCCCTCCGGCAGGCGTTTCAGGATCCTCCGGACCAGGACCAGCAGACTAAAGAACAGTTTTTTCCCCAGAGCTGTCTCTTTACTGAACTCAAACCACCGTTGATCCACTTCCCTCATAAACTGCAAACTCTCCTACCTCACACCTACATTCACTTTGTTATTTGCACTACTGACTGTTTATTACAGTAACAACTGTTTACTTATGCATTTTGCACCACCATATCTTAACTGGAATTTGCTCATTTGCACTGCCGACTGTATTTACAGTAACCATGTTTACATTTGCATTTTGCACCGTACTTCTAACTGCAATATGCAATCACTTTCCACTGCACTTTTACACTTTCTTTCGGATAGCTCTGTCCATAATTTATTGCACTACCTTAATCCACTGCTATATTCCTCATATTAGCCCAACATATTATTGTATACCTCTATCTGTAAAATTCTGTTCAAAGTAATAGCCATCTGTATATTATATTCATAGTACATATTCACCTGTACATTCTGTTTACATTCTGTTTATAGTAATAGCCATCTGTATATTTATATTTATTCACTGTATATATTCATCTGTAAATTCAGTTCTGTTTATAGTAATAACCATCTCTCTACTTATACATATTTATATATATTCAGTACATTTTTATGCCCTGCACTTACGCAACCATTGTATATATCCTGCACTTGCTGCTATTGCACTTCTGGTTAGACCTAAACTGCATTTCGTTGCCTTGTACTTGTACTTGTGTAATGACAATAAAGTTGAATCTAATCTAATTGAATCTAATAATATGCAAAATCTTCCAAATATACTCCAATAATATGCAAAATCTTTCAAATATACTCCAATAATATGCAAAATACTCCAAAAATACTCCAATAATATGCAATATTCTCCAAAAATACTCCAATAATATGCTAAATCTTCAAAATATACTCCAATAATATGCAAAATCCTCAGAAAATCCTCCAATAATATGCAATATTCTCCAAATATACTCCAATAATATGCAATATTATGCAAGACCCTCCACATATACTCCATGCAATATTCTCCAAATATACCAATAATATGCAATATCAACATTTTTCAGTTTTTTAGTTCACTATTATCGTGTTTTCTAAAGCTTGCATTTTCAGGTCCCCAAAACACGTTGTCGTGTAAATGAATGGCCAGAACACATACAATGTTTTTCGTTTTTAGCTGAAAACAATGTTGTGTAAATGGAGCCTAAATCTGAAAAATATTAAACGTTCACAAAGTGCTCGGAAACACACTGGTTGAGGATCCAAATGCAGTTTTATTAGGGCAATTCAGAATCATAATCCATAAAACAAACAATTGTGAGATGGTGGTCTAGTGGGTTAAACCATGGAACTGATATGCAGAAGGTTGCTGGTTCGATCCCAGCGGTCACCACCAGTGTGTCCTTGAGCAAGGCACTTGACTCCATGTTGCTCCAGGGGGATTGTCCCTGTAATAAGGTCCCTGTAAGTCGCTTTGGATAAAAGCGTCTGCCAAATGCATAAATGTAAATGTAACAATAGTTCAAAACACAGTGCAGGGCAGAAACCAGGCAGAGAGTCAGAACCATTACACAGAAAACCAGCGTGAGTGCTCAGAAATGCAGTGTGATATTTATAAGACTTCACAATGAATGAGTGAATACACAGGGCTTATATAGGCAGAGTTATCAAGGGTAATGAGAAAGAGCTGAAAGTAATCAGGCATAATGTGTCCGGGATGGGTTCTGGGAAATACAGTCCATGATGAGATGTCAAAGACAGAAGGAGCGCCCTCTGGTGGCTATAGGCACTCCGGCAGGCAGGCGTGACATAAACATACATCAGACTCTTTGACAACCAGCTACGCTATATTGACAAATGTATTGGGACGCTCCTCCAAGTCATTGAATTCAGGTGTCAATCACTCCCATGTATAAATCCAGCACTAGGCCTGCAGACGCTTCTACACACATTAGTGAGAGAATGGGCCGCTCTCAGGAGCTCAGTGAACCGTGATCGTTGCCACCTGTGCAATAAGTCAATTTGGGAAATTTCCTCACTATTAAATATTCCACGCTCAACTGTTAGTGGTGTTATAACAAAGTGGAAGCGATTGGGAACAACAGCAACTCAGCCACGAAGTGGTAGGCCACGTAAAATCACAGAGCGGGGTCAGCGCATGTGCGCAGAAGTCGCCAACTTTCTGCAGAGTCAACAGCTCCAGATCTCCAAACTTCTGTGTCCTTCAGATGAGCTCAAGAACAGTGTGTAGAGCTTCATGGAATGGGTTACCATGGCCGAGCAGCTCATCCAAGCCTTACATCACCAAGTGCAATGCAAAGCGTGGGATGCAGTGGGGTAAAGCACGCCACCACTGGACTCTAGAGCAGTGGAGACGTGTTCTCTGAGTGAGTCTGGCAATCCCATGGACGAGTCTGGGTTTGGCTGTTTCCAGGAGAACGGGACTTGCCTGACTGCATTGTGCCAAGTGTTAAGTTTGGTGGAGGGGGGATTATGGTGTGGGGTTGTTTTTCAGGGGTTGGGCTTGGCCCCTTAGTTCCAGTGAAAGGAACTCTTAATGCTTCACCAAGACATTTTGGACAATTTCATGCTCCCAACTTTGTGGGAACAGTTAGGGGACGACCCCTTCCTGTCCCAACATGACTGACCAGTGCACAAAGTGCCGCTCCATAAAGACACGGATGAGCGACAGAGTCAGAGTCCTGACCTCAACCCGATAGAACACCTTTGGGATGAATTAGAGCGGAGACTGAGAGCCAGGCCTTCTCGTCCAACATCAGCGCCTGACCTCACAAATGCGCTTCTAGAAAATTTCCCATAAACACACTCCTAAACCTTGTGGAAAGCCTTCCCAGAAGAGCTGAAGCTGTTAGAGCTGCAAAGGCTCCATATGAAACCCTACGGATTAAGAATGGGATGGCATTAAAGTCCATGTGCATGTAAAGGCAGACGACCCAAAACTCTTGGCAATATAGTGTTTCACTTAAGACAACCAGTCGTATCTTCATTGCTGCTTTCTGAGAATTGAACACTCTTGGTTAAAACAAAACCAACCAAATCTCAACTTTTGAACTTGTGAGTCACTGCGGCTCAGATTTATGTGACAGACAACTCTATACAGTAGCCTAAATACAATATAGCTAGAACTAAAATCCAGAGGATCACTCGTAACAACCATTTCACCCCACACTAATGGTGCGTTCACACCAGACGCAAAAGAAGCCTTACGAAAATAAACCATGGTTTTACTACAAATATCTTTGGCCACGTAAAATCACAGAGCGGGGTCAGCGCATGTGCGCAGAAGTCGCCAACTTTCTGCAGAGTCAACAGCTCCAGATCTCCAAACTTCTGTGTCCTTCAGATGAGCTCAAGAACAGTGTGTAGAGCTTCATGGAATGGGTTACCATGGCCGAGCAGCTCATCCAAGCCTTACATCACCAAGTGCAATGCAAAGCGTGGGATGCAGTGGGGTAAAGCACGCCACCACTGGACTCTAGAGCAGTGGAGACGTGTTCTCTGAGTGAGTCTGGCAATCCCATGGACGAGTCTGGGTTTGGCTGTTTCCAGGAGAACGGGACTTGCCTGACTGCATTGTGCCAAGTGTTAAGTTTGGTGGAGGGGGGATTATGGTGTGGGGTTGTTTTTCAGGGGTTGGGCTTGGCCCCTTAGTTCCAGTGAAAGGAACTCTTAATGCTTCACCAAGACATTTTGGACAATTTCATGCTCCCAACTTTGTGGGAACAGTTAGGGGACGACCCCTTCCTGTCCCAACATGACTGACCAGTGCACAAAGTGCCGCTCCATAAAGACACGGATGAGCGACAGAGTCAGAGTCCTGACCTCAACCCGATAGAACACCTTTGGGATGAATTAGAGCGGAGACTGAGAGCCAGGCCTTCTCGTCCAACATCAGCGCCTGACCTCACAAATGCGCTTCTAGAAAATTTCCCATAAACACACTCCTAAACCTTGTGGAAAGCCTTCCCAGAAGAGCTGAAGCTGTTAGAGCTGCAAAGGCTCCATATGAAACCCTACGGATTAAGAATGGGATGGCATTAAAGTCCATGTGCATGTAAAGGCAGACGACCCAAAACTCTTGGCAATATAGTGTTTCACTTAAGACAACCAGTCGTATCTTCATTGCTGCTTTCTGAGAATTGAACACTCTTGGTTAAAACAAAACCAACCAAATCTCAACTTTTGAACTTGTGAGTCACTGCGGCTCAGATTTATGTGACAGACAACTCTATACAGTAGCCTAAATACAATATAGCTAGAACTAAAATCCAGAGGATCACTCGTAACAACCATTTCACCCCACACTAATGGTGCGTTCACACCAGACGCAAAAGAAGCCTTACGAAAATAAACCATGGTTTTACTACAAATAAAACCAAAAAACCATGGTTATTGTAGTAAAACCATGGTAACCGCAAATTAACCATGGTTTTGCTTCTCTAACCACAGTTTAACCATGGTATTTGTGGTAAAACTGTAGTTATATAAATGGTATTCAATTAGCCAAAAAACCATGGTCACTACATTTTTACTACAATAAAACCATGGTTAATTTTCGTAAGGGAAGTATTTCACGCGAGTGATTTACATGTTAAGTCAATGCAAAGACGCGAATAGACATTCTGTGGCGTGATTCGCGCGAATGACGCAAGTTAAAAAATCTGAACTTTGGCGGATATTCGTGCCACGTTAACCAATCAGGAGCTTGCTCTAGTAGTGACAACAATGAGGACAACATCATATGTGGATACCCGGAGCTGTACGTACTTTATCGAAACAGAAATAAAAAGGATCTTGCATGGAAGAAAGTGAGTGAGGAGGTCGGACAGTCTGGTAAGTTGTAAAAAACGCTCTTTACTTAATTTGAGCTATACAGAGAGTCAATTCAGGGTGATTGGGACACTTTTTGCCATTGAGATGACTTGGAAAAAGTGTCCCAATCCCCAGTTAAAGCCGGCAAATTGAGCTTATTTGCCGTATTTTAAAAATATCCATGTCAGCCATTTCACAATGAGACGAGCTGGCTGGCAGAAGCACCTCCCATGACGCAAATTCGTATCTGTTGTGAAGTGAATGTCACATGCGAAAGAAGCGAGTAAGCTCAAAATGTTCAAGCGCACATCTACTCGCGAATAGCGTGATTTATTCGCTCCATTCGCGTCTGGTGTGAACGCACCGTAAGGGTACATTTACACGATAATGATGTACTAAAAGCAGAAAAGTTTTTTCTTTGTACAGATGACACTGTCATCCACGAAAACGACTAAAAACGCTGTATTATGCATGCCAGGCCAGCAGTTAGAAATGTCACTTAATATTGATATACACCATTAATTCTGAAGAATGAATTGCACTTTTCTATACGTCATTTCAAAGTGTCCATGTCTGTCATGATGCCAGAAACATTTTTTAAATCAACCTTGTTGCTGATTTAAAGATGTTTCAAATGGGTTTGATGCGTTTTGTGGTCTGCGACGACTCGCTGTATTTCCGAATCGCTTACTTGCTGTAAGGTAAAGTTTTTAATATACAGACAGTACATCTTTGTTAACGTTAATTAATGTTAACTGTATTTTTTGTTAGTACATGTCAGATCATATCCATTAAACAATATTAATAGATACAACATTTGATTTTAATTTATTAGTAGGCCTAAATATTCAAATTTACATGACCTAATTAAAGGTGCAGTGTGTGATTTTTAGTGGCGATCTAGTGGTGAGGTTGTGAACTGCAATCACCCAATGCTCACCCCTCCCTTTCGAAGCACATAGAGAAGCACAGGACAAACATGTCGTCTGAGACAGAAGAGAGTGACTAGCGCTCTGTAGAGAAGTTTGTCCATTTTGGGCTCCTGTAGAAACATGACGGCACAAAATGGCGACTTCACTGTAAGGAGACCCGCGGTGTGTGGAGATAGAAATGCCTCATTCTAAGGTAATAAAAACATAAAGGTTCATTATGTAAGGTCTTTATACACCACTGGAAACATAGTGATGTTTATTATATTGCATTTCTGTCAATAGATCCTCATAAATACTACACACTGCACCTTTAATAAAGTATTTCGAAGTGTTTTTCATTAATGTTAACAAATGGAATCTTGTTGTCATGGTTATGCTCTATTTAGTTTGATTTTCATGGACTCTTAGTTTGTCTTTCATTAATTGTCATAGACATTTATTTCAATTTATGTTTAATAAATGTGTTTGTTATTTAAACCGTTTTGGAACTCTTCATCATGATTGGACTAAAACGTTACACTTGTTGTAAAGTGTTACTGACAAGATGTTTTGATCAATCAAGATGATCTATTATATTATAAAGAAATTATAATTAAATATACATTATATTATAAGGGTCAATGACATGACATGTATTTTTTGTGTCAGAATTCATTATCCTAAAAAGATTTTTAATAAATACATATTTGTCATATATCAAATTGATCTACAATATTTCCTTTATAAGAAACCCTTTTAAAAAATTTTTTTAATTCAATTGACTTTTTAAGTTGTGGTGTTTGAAAGACCAAAAATGTCTGGTGGTAATGCAATTAAAAGGTTAATTTTCTCAGTAAGATTCTTAATCAAATAGTGTGGCATGATTTTACATTAAATTCCTTATAAATGAGGGAAAATAGTGTATCAGCCCTATTTCAAAACTATTCTATTACTTAAAAAACTTTTGTCCGAAAAATGTACTTCTCCAAATGTCAGGGAGGGCGACCGACATAAAAATGCCATTTTATGCAATGTTCCTTTAAGAAAGTCATGTGACAGCATATGACATCACACAGAAGACCCCAGAGGACCCCTCTGATGCAGTAACAATGTTAGTCACCATCCCATAAATATTAGAAAATTTGACATTTTTGAGTAAAGATGAGGTTGATTCAACTTATCATGTCAGATGGTATGACCCCCTGGAAAACGTTGAAAATGTGTTGTTATTATAAAAATGTGTATTTGATTTAAAAATTCTATGTATAACCTTGAGCATATGGTCAAACATTTGTATAGGTGTCCAAGTTAATGCCTGTTAGATTTGAATTGAGTTTGAAATGTCAGGTGGTGCGACCAGCAAATTTACATTTAAAACTATCCGTTCCCACTGCAATTGCAAAATGAAGTACGAAATATAACTGTAAACCCTTATATAATGTATACAAATAATTTTTACAGTTAAAAACAAAACATAAAAACTCCTTATGGAAAATTGGCTGTTTGAACGCATAGAAAAGTGTCCGTTTATATGATTTGGACTAAAAGGGCGATACATAAAGAAATAGAAAGGAAACTTATCATGTGATATGCACTTTAGACACTACAATGATTCAAATCTACAAGTTCTCAGTAGTGCTAAGAAGGCTACATTAAAAGTATATCATTTTAAGTGTATGTATATAATATGGTCATATGGTGTATATCAAGTGTATGTATATCAAATGTATATCATATGGTCACACCACCTGACATTTTCTGGGTGATAAAATCAGAAATCTTGTTTAATAATGAATTAATGTTTTCTTAAAAGCTGTGAAACCAATATGAATCAACACCATACATTTTTTGGACAATGCATTTTAAAACAGTAATTGTAACAGTAATAAAAACCTTATTTGCCATTGACCCATAAACATTTTTTCCCATTCAAAACAAGTTTAATTTTTCATGTACAACTGTAAAATCTCCTATTCATGAACAGTGATGGGAATAACGGCGTTATAGATAAACGGCGTTACTAACGGAATTATTTTTTTTCTGTAACGAGTAATCAAACGAATTACTGTTTCTCCTGTTACGACGCCGTTAGCGTTACTGAGAATAAAATGCGGCGTTACTATAATTGAGCTCACAGAAGCGGTTTTCATCCGAACAGGCTCTCTGTCAGTCGGACCTGCAACGTGTGTGTGTGTGTGCGGCTGTGCGCACGGGCGGGCGTGCGTGCATGCCATGCCATGTGTGTTGGGGGGGTGGGTGGTGTGGTACACATAACTGTATGATTGGTGGGTGGGAGACAAGGTTGAGGTTGATAGGTTGAGTTCACACACACACACACACACACACACACACAGGGGCGTAAATCACGGGGGGGATGGGGGGGACAGGACCCCCCCAATCTGAGGGCTGTCCCCCCCTAAAAACCATGCTGAGTATTGTAAATAATATAATAATTTATACTTAAAATAACTGTGTAAGTATTAAAACAATACAAACGCAAACGGGACAAAAAAATGCGTTTTAAGTTTAGAAACATTTTGAGTCCCCCCTTGCCTCACAGTGGTTTGATCCACCGTGCACCTCAACTAACGTTGCCCATAGACCGCAGAAAAACTACCACACAAGTTTGGGGAGAGAACAAGGCTCTTCAGACAGCAGTTGTGAAACACCAGTAAGTAGCTGTCAAGACTTTATTCACTTTAAACGTCAGATGAAGTGATTCTTTTCTCTTTAATACAGATTAGGCCAAACACTCTTAACATCCCTTGCCCACCGCCGCCCCACCCCGCTCCGCTGTACAGTAATAACATCATTTAGTTCAGTTAGAGAACTGACAAAACAATTAAAAACTGAACGTGTCTGCTCAATACAGCACGAGCCGAACGAGCAAACAGCTGACAGACAAGATTATCGAAGATTTGGTTTCAAAGCGTAAAAGCGCCTATTTAAGGGAGTGTGTCATTGCACTGTTTTGTTGTTGTGTTTTTCATTACGAATAATAGGCTAATGAACCCAAAATTCAAGCAACCCGCCCCCAAATTAAAAAAATTGGCTAATTCTAAACCGTAAGTTCAGTCAGATCTGTGTAGGGTTTTCTCAATATGATAATCAGTGGCAGATCAGAGGCTTCTGCAGTTGAATATCTGAATATCATAGTATAAAATACTATGTGGAGGACGCAAGATAATTTAATAATTATAATATGACTGCGTGGTGAACCTTAATCGTATTTAAACTACTATCGCTTTGTGTTGTTGGTCAGATAAAATGACAGAGAAAAGAAAAACAGACATTAGATAATTTTTCAGTACACCAAAACGCCAAATAAGTATGAAATGTTTTTTTTTTTTTTTTTGTAGTACACATATCCTTACAAGTACGATTTTGGCTGTATTATTTGTGGCCCCTTCAAAAATTGCTCTTGAGAAATTTCATGTTTATTGTCCCCCCCAACTTTTAGATGAAATTTACACCCCTGCACACACACACGCATATATGCAAAGTCACACACGACCAGGAGGAGTCAGAGCGATGGCAAGTCCAACAATTTCAAAGGTAGCTTTCGCAAACTGGAAGTATAAGTGCTACTTTTCCCTCGTTGAGGTGAAAGGTAAGAATGTTTATGTAACGTGCAACTTATGGCCAGGAAGAAAGAGTCTCTCCATGTCTGTGGCAAGTCATTCTAATCTAATGAAGCCTCACATCATCACATGCCGCCACAAAATGAGTGGCTAAAAACCCAGGTGATAACGTGAGCTCCACTACCAGAGGAGTAGCACTGATAATATTTACACAATATTTACACTATAGTAGGTCTACAGATAATATTTACAATAATGTATTGAATTTGATAAGTGTCTCTCACATTGTCCCACAGCAATAGTGTAGCCTACATTAATGTACAATGTTTTATAATAATAATTTATTCTATTTAGTGTCCAATTCCTTCATTTAACATATTTAATATTGGGGGCATCCGAGTTATTTGACATATTTGAACATTTGAAGAAAAAAAAAAAAGTAACACAGTTACTTTCCCTGGTAATTAGTTACTTTTATAATGATGTAACTCAGTTACTAACTCAGTTACTATTTGTAAGAAGTAACTAGTAACTATAACTAATTACTTTTTTTAAGTAACGTGCCCAACACTGCTCATGAATGAGTCTGAGCCACACACGAATCAAAGACCAACAGTGCATCATGTGGGTTTGCTTTCCTTGACTCCACAGAAGAGAAATCCAGGTGAGCAACATCTCGAAGCAGAGGTTTTTCTCCAAACAGACAGAATGAGTGCAGATGCTCGCTATCATCGGGGCCGCGGGCCGTGACAGCTGATGCTGACGGGAGCCGGCGCTCGGATGGCTCTTAAGAGCTGGCCGGCACGTGCCGCTGAAGGGAAGCTGCCACTCACCATCAGACACCTGCAGGCGGCCCTGTTCTACCTGACATCCCTCTGCAGATGGGCCGGTCCCTCAGGTGGAGGCGGCCAAACACTCGCCATTAATCATTGCATAAACCCTGCCCAGAGGGAGAACCCGAGGTTAGCCATCATTTGGAGCTAAATTGAGTGAAAAATAGCTCTGGCAATGGGACGACTGTGTCACCGTCCCCTGAGGGCCCCCGCCAAGTGTGAAAACAGCTCTATCCAAGCAGCTAAGTAATCTGTCAGTTAGTTAAAGACATCATAATTCATTTAGCCCAATAAAGCCAAGAGTGATCACAGACGTGTCTGTTTGCTCGCGGATTTTGCTGCATTTATCTTCTTTATTTTCCTGCATGCCCTTTGACAGAACTCTTCCCCGGATGCTTAATCTCAAATGATATATGACTTTCCAGCCAAAGGATTATGTATGTAAACAACTGGCCTGTGATTAGAAAGCAAAATAATATTTGGTTACACTTTATTTTAAGGTGAAATTATACATTTAAGCACTGAGTAATATTCATTAACTATAGGGTTTTGATTTAGGATGAGGTTTGGTTGCATGCAATTGTGCATATAGTTATTACTATAGAAGCTATATGTAACGTTTTCTTAAATGAATACTGTTGTGCACAACAACATGACCTTTTAAGCTTAAAATGTGTATACAATTAGGGTGTACATGGTCATAATTTCTCTTATTTTATGTATATATATTTTTGAACCATTAATAATCACATTTAGTTCATTTGAAATGTTAATTTTCAAATAGAAATGTTTCATGATTGGTTTCATATGGTTCTGTTCTGGGCAGCCTAGGATAAACAGAACAGAAGCAACAATGTATTGCAGATATCATTAATGTCAATATTAAAATGTACAACCTAATTCGGGAATTTAGTCTGATTGAGGGGGAATCAGAATGCCAAATCCTAACGGACGACAGGAGGAGCTGGGGATGGAGGAGGGTAAATGAGCTCTGGAGAGACGTGATAGCAGCTGATAATACTGAAGGAGCTCATATATACTATGTATGCTGTGATAGATGTCGTATTCCTATAGGTAGACATGATCAGCTGACAGACAGCTGATGCGAGCTTGACTAATGTGACCTGCCAGAACTGACGCTATACGCTTGATTTTTGCACGCATTTTGCTGATTATTGTAAAATTACAGCATGACTGCAAGTCTGATATGGGTTTTATGCAGCAGTTCTAAGTTAAAAGTAATTAATATTGAGTAACTGAGCAAAATCCACTAGTTAGTATATTGCCTATATTTCTTCCAAGTATATTTCTGCTAAATCAGCAAGTTTTGAGTCGCCAAGCAACACACAAACATAGGTTCTGTTCACTCCTGGTGTTAAGATGCGTTCTGGTCGATCGCATCACAAGTGGACGAGGCTACATTTAAAACGTTTTGAGCTTGTCCACGTTCGAACACTTCCAAAGGTCGTGGAAAACACATTTGATTGGATTGCTTTCGAAGTGTAGATGCTCATGTGGTCGAAACTCTGGAACAGCCACAAAAGACCGTCTAGGGGAGAGCGGGGCACAACCAAACCCTTTTTGACTCTCTCAGTTTGTGTAAATCCACTTGGGGTTCAGAGAATTTATTTTTTGCCACATTCATTTCACACATCTAGTAAAATTATGTACATTAATACAGTGTATTTTTCTTGATTTACTTCGAAAGAATGGAAGTTAAATGTGACAACATGCCCCGTGAGGTAGATTATAACATGGCCAAATGACAGCTAAAAATGTTATCTGATATAATTTAAAAAAAAATATCCGTGACAAACTAAAATATTTTGTCAGTAGAATACAATTATTAACTTTTTCATATAAAATAATGGCATTTTTTAATAATAAAAAAGAAACACATTTTTGAGTTTGACAACAAACACATCGCTAAATACAGCTATACAGCATACACTCTAAAAAATGCTGGGTTAAAAATAACCCAGCAATTGGGTTGTTTTAAGCAAACATATAACCCAACCGCTGGGTTAAAACAACCCAATTGCTGTTAGTCCATTTTCAACCCAACTTTTTATTTTTAACCCAGTATTTTTTAGAGTGTAGTTAAAAACATAATAATAATTAATAATTTTTTAACATGGACTGTCAGTCTTTATTCACCTTTCTCTCATGGTTTCTCAATAGAATTCATAAAAGTATAGATCATAGTTCTAATAGGGGCTCATTGTAACGCAAACATGCCCCTGCTCAACTGGGATTTAAACCGTGGCATTAAAGAACGATCTCAACTGTTAAATAACAGATATAAGATTACAATAATATCAGATTTGTCTCATTTAAAATAAATGAAAAATTTACTTAAGTAAGACATTTCCTATTTGTTAATTGTTAAAAAAAATGTTCAGAAATATCTTCCAAATATTCCAACTTTTACATTTTGGCACAATTTTTTCTCTAAATAATGTTGATATGGCAACGAGTAAATACACAAAGTTTCGTCATCCTGGCATGTGTGGAAAGTTTAAAAAAACCATGTGTGTTACAACTAACCCCGCGTTAGGTTGTGCCCCGCTCTCCCCTACTCTCCTCCTACTGAACATTATGGGAAGAGCTCTAGCCAGACAGGATTTCAACTTTGTCGGCTCAAGACCCACGTTTGTTTCGAAGAGGAAAAACGGCCCAAGCACAATGTTCTCTCTCCATTCCTGATCTCTAACACACACTCACAGCGTTCGGCTGGTCTTGTGTCTATCAGAGCAGAAAGTAAAGCTGATGCTCTCTGTATGTTTTTCTGTCATCGGTGTGTGTTCATATGCAAATTTCACAAACTTATTTCGTCCATTAGATTGAAAGTTCTGAAAAAGCCCATCCATTTACCCTCCCCTTGAAGACATCAGGACAGAAGTGGTTGAAAGTGGACAAAAGAGATGGATTAAAACACCAGGTGTAAACGGGAATGTGTCTTACTCGTCTATATGATTGACCAAAACGCATCTTAATACCAGGTATAAACAAAGTCTGAGAGTCAGACTGGAACAGACTGTGTGAGTGGAGAGTCTATGAACTCAGACTACAAACGTCCCAGCGCTTTTATACTCTGAATGAGCACATGATGCCACACAGCCAATCAGAATTGAGGGCCGGAACTGATGTTTAATTCACCGTCTAGTCGAGTGTCTTGTTGCTTTTATAAAACAACGAATTCATAACAAAATATTAAAGGCAAACATTTTCATTAAATGTCAGTTTATTAAGCTAATTTGTGAAGAGGCATCTGCACTGACAGTGCTATAGTGAGCGAGAGCATGAGAAGGCAGGCAGAGACGAGGATCTGTGCAGGAAGTTTAATGAAAAAGAACAAAACAACAACTAGGAACATGGGGAAAATCTGTAACAACAAACAATGGACACACAAGGACTAACAAGACACAGCTGGGAACAATCAGACGAATCAACATGAAAAACTACTAAATGACTACAGGAAACTGGGACAGGAAACAGGAACACAACCTTCAACATAAAAGTCCCAATATGACACACAGAACAGTTGTCACTAAATTAAAACTAAAACTATTAAAGGTGCAATATGTAAAAAAAAAAATTTAAATATCCAAAATCCACTAGAGCAGTGTTATAGGCTATATATTGTTCACTTGTGTACTTACATTATCACAAATGTTTCCAATAATGTTTAAATCCAGAGAAATAAGCCATTTCAACCAGGACACGGACCCATCAATACCCACGTTACCCTCGATTTCCAGTTTTATTTTGTAGTTAAATTAACACTCCTCCGAGTTTATTTGAGTCCACACTGAAGTGGACCCTTACATGGGCTTATTATCCACTCTTCAAAATGCATCCCACTTTTTAATGCAAAACAACGAAAAAGTAAGGAAAAAAAACTAAAAATCCTCCATTGTTTGCATGAGAGTTTTGAGTTAGAGTAATCAACCATGTCCATTTTCAATGAAATATCGATTCTAATCCGTTTCTGGCAAACTCCCCGGCAAAAAATAGTCTCTTCCACGTAATATAAACACACAGTTAAAGCAAATCGAATTGTTGACAGCAGGTGTTCATCACTAATGGTCAATCACCACTCAATGAATCCCTTAATTATCTCATTAGCTTTAACACTGCTTCAGAGTTACTTTTAACACACTTGAGTGCAGACTCAAATAAATCGTAATATAAACCCTCCCAGGTCCCTTTCTGAGGAGTCATCATATAGAGGAAGCGCCTTACAGGCTTGGTGAGCTGTCAATCATTGCGCCGATGGTTTTCGTTGGATAAAGGCAGTCGATGGCTAGCCAATGCCTTGCCAACAAAGGTTTGATTGATGGATGTAGTAACCAATCAAAAGGCATTATCTTGCACAGTTTATGTAAGCAGTATTGGTGAATATTACTCATGCTTAGGCTTTCATAACACCAGACTCTATGACTGACACTTCTTATCAACTAAATGAGTTTTTTACACTTTGTAATTTCTGTAAACAGTTGCTTTAGTTTTTCAGTAACTGTATATCCATTATAATTAGCAGTTTATTGCAGATTTATTTGAATGAAAAACTACTCTTTACAATTGCAAATGTTCTGAAATAAATGGCCTTTTTGAAAGGACGCCTAGACTTTTCTTGAAGCTAAATTTCTGAGAGAATCATCCTCAAATTTGATTAGACATTCAGTTTTATATTTAAGTTATTTTCAGGCTCTTAACATTAAATTCTCATATTCTTTTCCCTAAGTGAATAAAAAAAAGAAAAAAAAGTGAGTCACTTACATATATTACTCTGTTCCCATTACTTTGAGTTATTATGAATCTTGGGTAGCAAAATTTCACGTGTCTAGTTTCAAATAAGACCAGATTTATGAATATAGACCATAGGGTTTAAGAGCTGCAGACACTTTCATTTGGGTATGTCGTTTTCAGAAAACTCTCAAAAATAGGGGTACAGATTAAGAGGTTAAGCTAAACTGAAATATTAAAAAAATAAATTAAAAAGCACATATAAAAAGGTTAACGTTTAAATTTTATTTATTAAAATTGGAATGCTTTTATTTAGATATAATACTTTTAAAATAATACCAGGTAACACTTTATTTTGATGGTCCACTTTAGACATTCTGTTGACTATTAGTAACTTTTCAACTACATTACTACTAACCCTATTAGTCTACTAATACTCGTAATACACGTGTCTTCCTTACATGTTACATTTCTATAGAAATTACTATAAATTGTGCATAATTACATGCAACTGACCCTAAACCAAACCCTAATCTTACATGTAGCTAATAAGTAATACTCAGTGCTTAAATGTATAATTACACTGTAACACGGATACTTTACAATAAAGTGTAACCAAATACTCTAATGAGAGTTAGTTGACAGTTTCAAAGTTACTTATAGAATGTCTAAAGTGGACCATTAAAATAAAGTGTAACCTAATTTGTAAAATAAAATACTAATAACAGAATGTTGCTATGCCACAAAAGTAACATCCACTAAATGTGTCACGAACTGCACCACAAGGTTGAGGATCAGCCAAAATCATAATTCAAATAACATCTCTCAGTTATAGTTTCAGATGTGCATAACATGACTCAAGCTGGTGTTGATGACTTGAATTGAGTTGAAGTAGGTCTTTACTGTAAGTATGTCATTTTCTATTCTCTGTCTTCTTCTTTGGTGTTTCCAAACGCTCTAAAGAGGCTGTCATGATTCGGCCCGCTGTCACCTTCACGCGCTCCTCAGGGGAACTGAGCCCAGGCTGTTCTCCATGCAAGCGGATTAGGGGAAGCAGGAGCGGAGCTGTCTGGAAACATGATTTATGACTGTGGGGACTGGGCCGCTCAATGGCAGAGCCGGCTGTATTGACACTTTAGTTATTGTCAACAGTGACAACACCATGAGCCCCGGGGCAAGTTCTACCAACCCTTTACAATCCCCAACATCAGTGGCACTGAATAACCATTCAGATCATCTGACAGTCTTCTCAGAGACATGTAAACATTAACATATGTAAACTGTGTACACATTAACATAAACTGCTCTAGGGTTCGTTTGTTTTATGATTTGCTGTTAATTATTAATCGGAAAAAACAAAGAAAGTATCTATCTATCTATCTATCTATCTATCTATCTATCTATCTATCTATCTATCTATCTATCTATCTATCTATCTATCTATCTATCTATCTATCTATCTCTGTCTCTGTCTCTGTCTCTGTCTCTGTCTCTGTCTCTCTCTATCTATCTATCTATCTATCTATCTATCTATCTATCTATCTATCTATCTATCTATCTATCTATCTATCTATCTATCTATCTATCTATCTATCTATCTATCTATCTATCTATCTATCTATCTATCTATCTATCTATCTATCTATCTATCTATCTATCTATCTATCTATCTATCTATCTATCTATCTCTGTCTCTATCTCTGTCTCTATCTCTGTCTCTATCTCTGTCTCTATCTCTATCTATCTATCTATCTATCTATCTATCTATCTATCTATCTATCTATCTATCTATCTATCTATCTATCTATCTATCTATCTATCTATCTATCTATCTATCTATCTATCTATCTATCTATCTATCTATCTATCTATCTATCTATCTATCTATCTCTGTCTCTATCTCTGTCTCTATCTCTGTCTCTATCTCTGTCTCTATCTCTATCTATCTATCTATCTATCTATCTATCTATCTATCTATCTATCTATCTATCTATCTATCTATCTATCTATCTATCTATCTATCTATCTATCTATCTATCTATCTATCTATCTATCTATCTATCTGTCTGTCTGTCTGTCTGTCTGTCTGTCTGTCTGTCTGTCTGTCTGTCTGTCTGTCTGTCTGTCTGTCTGTCTATCTATCTGTCTGTCTGTCTGTCTATCTATCATCGTTCTATCTATCTATCTATCTATCTATCTATCTATCTATCTATCTATCTATCTATCTATCTATCTATCTATCTATCTATCTATCTATCTATCTATCTATCTATCTATCTATCTATCTATCTATCTATCTATCTATCTCTGTCTCTATCTATCTATCTATCTCTGTCTCTATCTATCTATCTATCTCTGTCTCTATCTATCTATCTATCTATCTATCTATCTATCTATCTATCTATCTATCTATCTATCTATCTATCTATCTATCTATCTATCTATCTATCTATCTATCTATCTATCTATCTATCTATCTATCTATCTATCTATCTATCTATCGATCTATCTATCTATCTATCTATCTGTCTGTCTGTCTGTCTGTCTGTCTGTCTGTCTGTCTGTCTGTCTGTCTGTCTGTCTGTCTGTCTGTCTGTCTGTCTGTCTGTCTGTCTGTCTGTCTATCTATCTATCTATCTATCTATCTATCTATCTCTGTCTCTATCTATCTATCTATCTCTGTCTCTATCTATCTATCTATCTCTGTCTCTATCTATCTATCTATCTATCTATCTATCTATCTATCTATCTATCTATCTATCTATCTATCTATCTATCTATCTATCTATCTATCTATCTATCTATCTATCTATCTATCTATCTATCTATCTATCTATCTATCTATCTATCTGTCTGTCTGTCTGTCTGTCTGTCTGTCTGTCTGTCTGTCTGTCTGTCTGTCTGTCTGTCTGTCTGTCTGTCTGTCTGTCTATCTATCATCGTTCTATCTATCTATCTATCTATCTATCTATCTATCTATCTATCTATCTATCTATCTATCTATCTATCTATCTATCTATCTATCTATCTATCTATCTATCTATCTATCTATCTATCTATCTATCTATCTATCTATCTATCTATCTATCTCTGTCTCTATCTATCTATCTATCTCTGTCTCTATCTATCTATCTATCTCTGTCTCTATCTATCTATCTATCTATCTATCTATCTATCTATCTATCTATCTATCTATCTATCTATCTATCTATCTATCTATCTATCTATCTATCTATCTATCTATCTATCTATCTATCTATCTGTCTGTCTGTCTGTCTGTCTGTCTGTCTGTCTGTCTGTCTGTCTGTCTGTCTGTCTGTCTGTCTGTCTGTCTGTCTATCTATCTATCTATCTATCTATCTATCTATCTATCTATCTATCTATCTATCTCTGTCTCTATCTATCTATCTATCTCTGTCTCTATCTATCTATCTATCTATCTCTGTCTCTATCTATCTATCTATCTATCTATCTATCTATCTATCTATCTATCTATCTATCTATCTATCTATCTGTCTGTCTGTCTGTCTGTCTGTCTGTCTGTCTGTCTGTCTGTCTGTCTGTCTGTCTGTCTGTCCGTCCGTCCGTCCGTCCGTCCGTCCGTCCGTCCGTCCGTCCGTCCGTCCGTCCGTCCGTCCGTCCGTCCGTCCGTCCATCTATCTATCTATCTATCTATCTATCTATCTATCTATCTATCTATCTATCTATCTATCTATCTATCTATCTATCTATCTATCTATCTACGTCCATCCATCCATCCATCCATCCATCCATCCATCCATCCATCCATCCATCCATCATCTTTTTTAATTTCCAGAAAACATGTATGGTTACACTTTGTTACGGTGTAATTACAGAAGCAAGTACTGCATAAAATAAATTAAAAGCATGTTCTTACTATCCATGTATGGTTATTGCTTGTAATGAGGCGTGATTTACTGTTATGGTAAATATACATGTAGCGTGTAACAAGGACACTTTAACCCGTTACCCATGTGTCTCTTCACAGCTCTGGAGGCTTAAGAGCGCTGGATTAAATGAGACGTAGGTTAGGGCCGTCTCCATTTCTTCTGTGGCGTTTATTATGTGTCCGTCTGATTCTATTTGAGCACTGAGTGACAATAGAAGGTCACCGTTTCCCTCTCTGATCTCAGAGCTGCTATTGTGGCTGCGAGTGTAATTAATAGGCTGTGGAAGATGAGCGTGGCCTTTGTTTGTGTTCTGTGGGTTTGTTCTCACTCCCCCATAGTCAAGGGCACAACATGGGTGCTCATCTATCAAACGGGGCATTCCTTTACCTGCCCGCCTTTGATGGCCATCTAAAGAGACAGCTCACGAGTCAATTTATCAGCCGTGGCATGCGCTGACCCCACCTTGCTGAGTTGTAGTAAGCCTACAACCCCGCCGATCGTCTTGCGGAATAATTATTAATCCGGCCGGATTGTGCTCTGGCTTTATAGTTATGCGAGGTCATTTTGATGAGGTCATTCACAGGGGACACAGTGGGAATGGGATAAACTTCTCCGTTTCAGGCAAAAGACGGAGGATTCGGGACTGTCTGCGGTGTGAAAAATAATACCAGGCCACTTTGATCCCACCAGTGGCCGTCCTACAATATGGTCAGAGTGCGCTTTTCAAAATCAAAGCCATCGCGTCTGAAGAATGACACAGGACAACAGAAACGATTGACACGTCATTGCATTTGGTTCGATAATCCACTTTTGACAACTTTGCAACATGTCAACTAACTTTCAGAGTATTAGTAGACTATTAGGGTTACTATAAGTTGACATAAAGTGGCTGTTGAGGAGGATCACAATAAAGAGTTGGCAGATATTAATCAGACTAATACTCTAATGACTGCTAGTTGACATTGTGGTAGCTACATTTTTTTCCATGATTATTTGATTAATAGAAAAGTGCTTTTATTTGCAACAGGAATAATTTGTAACATTATTAATATCTTTAATGTCGTTTTTGTTCAATGTAATGCCTCATTGCTGAATAAACAGATTCATTTCTTTTAAAAAAAATCTAATTGCACAATTTATTTTTCAAGATTTACACATTTCAATTAATAGTAAAAATCAATTAACTTAAATTGAATAATCCTTACATATTCATATTATGAATAAAGAATTTTAAATGAGTTTAATAAAACATTTTGTATAAATCTTAATCGAACAAGGGAATGGACCATGTGATTCATATTCATAAATGTAAAAAAAAAAATGAAAATATGCTAAATTTAAGTTTGTATTATTATAAAATGTTATTTTATATTATGTTATTATTTATAAATGAAAGATTTATACAAAATGTTGTATTAGGTTTTTAACTAATAAAATCATTTAAAATTCTTAGTTCATATAAATATTATGTAAGGACTATTTCATTTAATTTGATGGAATTTTACTATTAATTAAAATGTGTAAATGTTGAAAAAAAAAGTGTTTTATTATTTTTAGTTTGACCCCAAACGTTGGATAGTAGTTTGTGGATATATATATATATATACCGGTCAAGAGTTTGAGAACGGTTCGATTTTATAATGTTTTTAAAGAAGTCTCTTCTGCTCACCAAGCCAGCATTTATTTGATCCAAAATACAGCAAAAACAGTAATATTGTGAAATATTATTATCATTTATAATAACTGTTTTCTATGCGAATATATTGTAAAATGTCATTTATTCCTGTGATCAAAGCTGAATTTTCAGCATCATTACTCCAGTCTTCAGTGTCACATGATCCTTCAGAAATCATTCAGATATGATGATTTACTCAAGAAACATTTATGAATATTATCAATGTTGAAAACAGTTGTGTACAATTTTTGTTCAGGATTATTAAATGAACAGAACATCATTTATCTGAAATATAAAGCTTTTGTTACATTATAAATGTCTTTACTGTCATTTGATCAGTTTAACGCGTCCATATTCCTTTCTTTAAGTTCTTTCCCCCAAAAATGCTATTGAAAAGTATAGTACAATGTTACAAAAGCTTTCTATTTCAGATAAATGCTGTTCTTTTGAACTTTCTATTCATCAAAGAATCCTAAAAAAATGTTTTACACAAGTTTTTTCCAACATTGATAATATTCATAAATGTTTCTTGAGTAATCATCATCATCTGAATGATTTGTGAAGGATCATGTGACACTGAAGACTGGAGTAATGATGATAAATTCAGCTTTGATCACAGGAATACATTACATTTATATATATATTGAAATAGAAAAAAAAGTTATTTTACATTTTAATAATATTTCACAATATTACAGCTTTTTACTGTATTTTTAATAACATAAATGCAGCCTTGGTGAGCAGAAGAGACTTCCCGAAAGCTTACTTACCTCAAACTTTTTGATATATATATCCATACACTACTATTCAAAAGTATGGGTTGCATACATGATATGATGTTAACATTAGTTAATTATACAGGGAGTGCAGAATTATTAGGCAAATGAGTATTTTGACCACATCATCCTCGTTATGCATGTTGTCTTACTCCAAGCTGTATAGGCTGGAAAGCCTACTACCAATTAAGCATATTAGGTGATGTGCATCTCTGTAATGAGAAGGGGTGTGGTCTAATGACATCAACACCCTATATCAGGTGTGCATAATTATTAGGCAACTTCCTTTCCTTTGGCAAAATGGGTCAAAAGAAGGACTTGACAGGCTCAGAAAAGTCAAAAATAGTGAGATATATTGCAGAGGGATGCAGCAGTCTTAAAATAGCCAAGCTTCTGAAGCGTGATCATCGAACAATCAAGCGTTTCATTCAAAATAGTCAACAGGGTCGCAAGAAGCGTGTGGAAAAACCAAGGCGCAAAATAACTGCCCGTGAACTGAGAAAAGTCAAGCGTGCAGCTGCCAAGATGCCACTTGCCACCAGTTTGGCCATATTTCAGAGCTGCAACATCACTGGAGTGCCCAAAAGCACAAGGTGTGCAATACTCAGAGACATGGCCAAGGTAAGAAAGGCAGAAAGTCGACCACCACTGAACAAGACACACAAGCTGAAACGTCAAGACTGGGCCAAGAAATATCTCAAGACTGATTTTTCTAAGGTTTTATGGACTGATGAAATGAGAGTGAGTCTTGATGGGCCAGATGGATGGGCCCGTGGCTGGATTGGTAAAGGGCAGAGAGCTCCAGTCCGACTCAGACGCCAGCAAGGTGGAGGTGGAGTACTGGTTTGGGCTGGTATCATCAAAGATGAGCTTGTGGGGCCTTTTCGGGTTGAGGATGGAGTCAAGCTCAACTCCCAGTCCTACTGCCAGTTTCTGGAAGACACCTTCTTCAAGCAGTGGTACAGGAAGAAGTCTGCATCCTTCAAGAAAAACATGATTTTCATGCAGGACAATGCTCCATCACACGCGTCCAAGTACTCCACAGCGTGGCTGGCAAGAAAGGGTATAAAAGAAGAAAATCTAATGATATGGCCTCCTTGTTCACCTGATCTGAACCCCATTGAGAACCTGTGGTCCATCATCAAATGTGCGATTTACAAGGAGGGAAAACAGTACACCTCTCTGAACAGTGTCTGGGAGGCTGTGGTTGCTGCTGCACGCAATGTTGATGGTGAACAGATCAAAACACTGACAGAATCCATGGATGGCAGGCTTTTGAGTGTCCTTGCAAAGAAAGGTGGCTATATTGGTCACTGATTTGTTTTTGTTTGGTTTTTGAATGTCAGAAATGTATATTTGTGAATGTTGAGATGTTATATTGGTTTCACTGGTAAAAATAAATAATTGAAATGGGTATAAATTTGTTTTTTGTTAAGTTGCCTAATAATTATGCACAGTAATAGTCACCTGCACACACAGATATCCCCCTAAAATAGCTAAAACTATAAAAACCACTTCCAAAAATATTCAGCTTTGAAATTAATGAGTTTTTGGTGTTCATTGACAACATGGTTGTTGTTTAATTATTAATGTTGTAAAATTAATCCTCAAAAATACAACTTGCCTAATAATTCTGCACTCCCTGTACTTTAATTGACAAAAACTAACAATGAAAATACTTCTAAAGCATTTATAAATCTAAATGTCAATTTAAACATGTGCATACATTATTAAAATCATAAGTTGAATCTGTTAATGTTATTTAATGGACCTGAGCTGACATGAACTAACAATGAACAGCTGTATTGTTATTAACTAACAGGTAACACAATGTGTAAAACATGTACTTATAGTAATATGGTAAGTTATGTATATGCAACTAACCCTCAAGCAAACCTACCCTAACCCTATAGTAAGTACATATAATTATTATTATTACTCAGTGTTTAAATGTATAATTACACTGTAACAAAGACACCTTAAAATGAAAAAATAATCATCATTAGTTAACGTCACTAATGGGATCTTATAGTGTAAAGTGTTACTAATGACATGAATCTTTGTGTCACTGTACTCACACTTAAAGACTACATCCTGAAGCTCTGCTGTACTCGGGTAAAGAGCAACACAACCTGGGAACAGCCGGATGAAGTGCGCACACGCCCCTCATAAACGCCTATCGCTGAAAAACAAGCCAATTTATGCTGCTTCTCATTGTGATCTGAGGAGGCTTTGTCTGCCACTTCACAAGGCATATTCTAAAGATGTTTAGGCTCTGGAGAGCATAAATCAGGACCTGGTCTTTGCCGTCTCTTTAAGAGCCCGCTCTATATCATATTCGCTGAGGGCCCGGGGCCACTGAATGGTCAGTCTACGCGGTCGACACTAGCGGGTGGTCTGCCACATAAGGGTTAAATATGGTTCAATCCACAGAGCTCTCAAAGCCAGCTGTTGTTAAAAAAGTAAGTTATGTTGGCTCTATATCTCGTCTTGCAGTCAGAAAATGACAAGTGGCGAGGGAACGCGTTGCTGTCCTGAAATTGAACTTCATGCATGAGTGCAAAATGTCGCCATCTCTCCGTTTCTGTCAAATTTATGAAGCACCTTTCCAAAGCACAGAGTCAATGTAGCCTTTAAAAGTGCTAGATTTTAATAATGATGTCTCATAGGCATCTCATAAACATCTATTGGTCACACATGAGTTGACTACATGAACTAACATTGAACAACATTGGTAACACTTAAGTATAGTAACTGTCACACACACACACACACACACACACCGTTTGAACTTTGTTTTCAGTTTGCACCGTTGGTTATTCATTGATTAGTCATTTAGTTCAGCTGTGTTTACCCGTCATCACTAGTATTTAAGTTTGTTCAGTTTACTTCATTCAATTGTGCAAACTCGTTGCCTCAAGTCATTCTTACTTAAACAGTTTAAGTTTTGCCAACTGAATTCTATCTGTGATCTGAGGAAGTGTACTCCCAGAGTGCATTGCAGCATGAATAAATTAATTGTTTTTTTGTTTTTTTTTACAATTTTTGGCTTTATTTGTCTTTTGTCAGTATAGCCCCAATAATGACAGCAAATAAAACTGTAAAGGTCTTATTAATAATAAAAAATAAAAATAAATAATAAGAAAAAACCTTGTTACCATTGTTGTGTTTTGATGCTGAATGTTGAAGTGTGTGTTAGATATTGTCACAAATATAGAGGGATTATATCAACACAATTAAAAGTTTATGCCATACGTGTTAGCCAAAAAAATGTTAAAAGATCCTTATTTGATATGAAATATAGTTATGTTATATATCATTAATTCACAAATTATATATATATATATATACACTCACCTAAAGGATTATTAGGAACACCATACTAATACTGTGTTTGACCCCCTTTCGCCTTCAGAACTGCCTTAATTCTACGTGGCATTGATTCAACAAGGAGCTGAAAGCATTCTTTAGAAATGTTGGCCCATATTGATAGGATAGCATCTTGCAGTTGATGGAGATTTGTGGGATGCACATCCAGGGCACGAAGCTCCCGTTCCACCACATCCCAAAGATGCTCTATTGGGTTGAGATCTGGGGACTGTGGGGGCCATTTTAGTCCAGTGAACTCATTGTCATGTTCAAGAAACCAATTTGAAATGATTCGAGCTTTGTGACATTATCCTGCTGGAAGTAGCCATCAGAGGATGGGCACATGGTGGTCATAAAGGGATGGACATGGTCAGAAACAATGCTCAGGTAGGCCGTGGCATTTAAACGATGCCCAATTGGCACTAAGGGGCCTAAAGTATGCCAGGAAAACATCCCCCACACCATTACACCACCACCACCAGCCTGCACAGTGGTAACAAGGCATGATGGATCCATGTTCTCATTCTGTTTACGCCAAATTCTGACTCTACCATCTGAATGTCTCAACAGAAATCGAGACTCATCAGACCAGGCAACCTTTTTCCAGTCTTCAACTGTCCAATTTTGGTGAGCTGGTGCAAATTGTAGCCTCTTTTTCCTATTTGTAGTGGAGATGAGTGGTACCCGGTGGGGTCTTCTGCTGTTGTAGCCCATCCGCCTCAAGGTTGTGCGTGTTGTGGCTTCACAAATGCTTTGCTGCATACCTCGGTTGTAACGAGTGGTTATTTCAGTCAAAGTTGCTCTTCTATCAGCTTGAATCAGTCGGCCCATTCTCCTCTGACCTCTAGCATCAACAAGGCATTTCGGCCCACAGGACTGCCGCATACTGGATGTTTTTCCCTTTTCACACCATTCTTTGTAAACCCTAGAAATGGTTGTGCGTGAAAATCCCAGTAACTGAGCAGATTGTGAAATACTCAGACCGGCCCGTCAGGCACCAACAACCATGCCACGCTCAAAATTGCTTAAATCCCCTTTCTTTCCCATTCTGACATTCAGTTTGGAGTTCAGGAGATTGTCTTGACCAGGACCACACCCCTAAATGCATTGAAGCACCTTAGCACCGTATACACACACACACACACACACGTGTGTGCAAGAAAGGAATGTTATTTCACTATTTAAGATAGCCTGTCGGCAGGCCGGTGATATGTTTTGGTAGCCTGTCTGAAAAACACATAGGCCCGGGACTTTGGCCTTTTAAAAAAGTCTGAGCCCTGGCCCATAAAGTTACTGTAAGTCCAAGTCTCATCACGAATGAACCAATAACAGCTTCTCCAGCCTGTGACCGCGTGCTAAGGTATGTAATCAATAGATATCAAACGATCTGTAACAATGCAATACTATCACATATAAAAACATGTTTTACTCACATTAGTGTGTTGCAGCGTTCCTGTCGGATCCAATATAGAAGGCACAGCATTGTGTTTTAATCTCAATCTGTCTGCACATCCAGTCTCGACCTGTGTCTTGTTTACAATCGATTCTGCGGTGAAATGAAGCGAACAAACGCAATGTCTTACGTGAGCTGGAACCGGCATGTTTATTGCTCGACCCGTTTAGCTCCACGAGTTGGTGGGCGGGGCTTGAGGCAGCGCTTCTGCATTCGATGACGTCAATGGTCGACATATTCTGAGATCTCTCGTTTTCTGGGTCTGGTGTCAATAAAAGCTTTTCTTTGACTATCAAGGACGTTTTCAGCTCTGAAACTTAGAGGATATTCTTATATCACAATGAACTTTTATATATCAAAGGCTCAAGGGAAAGTTGATTTCTCAAATCATCACCCCTTTAAAAATTGCCTTGCCTCAAAAACCTTTTGCCTGCCTGTTTTTTTCTTTCTTTGCCAAAATGGTACTCAAACCAGTCAAGTAATATTTTCTTGGGTTTTCTAAGTAATGAAGGCATAGCATGCAAATAGTTCAGATTACTAATTGTTTTTAAGTAAGTTCAACAAATTATTGGACATTAAGTAAAGTTTACTAAAAAAAAGTCTTAGTAAGAACAACTGTTGGATTGTACAGTGTGGATAAACCTGTGTTCCTGCTTTCCTGATAATTATATTAAATACTTCTGATCCGTCATCCTTGTCTCTACTACAACCTGTGACAGCAATAAGCAATAAAGTGCGGTAACACTTTATTTTACAGTGTGTTACACACGTTACATGTAGTTACTATAGAAATTACTATAAATTAAGCTTAAATTACATGAAACTAACCATAAAACACACCCTAACCCTATAGTAAGTACATGTAGTTAATTATTATCACTCAGTGCAGTATAGTTACACTGTAACACAATAAAGTGTAACATCAAGTGCATCAAATACAAATCATTTGCAAAATAATAGTTTAGAGTTAATCCATCATTTATTTATAGCGGTATATGCTATAAATATGCTATAAACTGTCACTTAAAATTATTATTGTTTAATTAGCTCACAAAAAATGTGCTTACGCTTTATTTTAAGGTGTCTGTGTTACAGTGTAATTATATATTTAAGTACTGAGTAATGTTGATTAACTGTACTTACTATAGGGTTAGGGTTTGGTTTAGGGTTAGTTGTATGCAATTATGCATAATTTACTGTAATAACTATGGTAAGTACATATAACATATGTAACAAGGACACTGTAAAATAAAGTGTTACCAATGTCATTAAGTGTTTTAAAACAGTCATTATTATAGATAGATAGATAGATAGATAGATAGATAGATAGATAGATAGATAGATAGATAGATAGATAGATAGATAGATAGATAGATAGATAGATAGATAGATAGATAGATAGATAGATAGATAGATAGATAGATAGATAGATAGATAGATAGATAGATAGATAGATAGATAGATAGATAGATAGATAGATAGATAGATAGATAGATAGATAGATAGATAGATAGATAGATAGATAGATAGATAGATACTGGAGATATACACACATAAGTTTGGATGAAGCTTGAACGATTAAAAAATATTTAGTAACACTTTTTTATGTCCACTTTAGACAACTATAAGTAACATTGTAGTTTAGTTTAATTTATTTTAGTTTAACATTCTAGTTTAGTTTATATGTAAAAATAAAATAAATAATAAAATAACATGATAAAAGTATCTTGGTAATGGTATCTGTGTGTTAATCTCACAGCGAGGGTAATATCCGTGTGATATCAGTGTTGTATAATGTGTGATGTATGTTGTTTTTGAATGCTTTTTTGTTGTATGGATGAAATATAATTGAACATTGGATTGTTGTATGTTTGACCTCTTGATTGCCTAAGACACATTTCTCCTAAGGGAGATAATATATTAATAAATATTAGTATTAGTAGACTGTCTGCTTAAAATCTGCTAACTCTCTATTTTGATGCTCCTCAACAGACATTCACCGACTATCAGTAACTTTATGTCAACTTATTCAACTATCCCTAACCTGACAGTCTACTAATACTCTAATTGTCATGTAGGGCGGGGCTTGATTATGTCCAGTGGGAATTGATTGGATGGTTGTGGTTGGCTATTGGTGGATCTCATGTGAGTGACAGGTGGCCCCGCCCTCTTCATCAGAGAAAAGAGCAAGAGGAAGTTATTCAGATTCAAGATTATGAGGGAACATTAATAAAAAGAAAATAATGATGTGCACGGGTAAATCATTTATAATAAACACTGCATACTCCATAACTTTGAGTGTAATATTAACCGTAATAAATAAACAACCTAGACTAATAAATGCTGTAACAATTATCAATGCATGCTATCCAATGCATGTTAACAAGTTGAACCTTATTGTGAAACGTCACTGTTTTTTTTGCATCTCTCCATGCGTGTGCGGGGAGCTGTGTGAAATCAGTGGTCAACAGGCAGTTTCCCTCCGAAGCACTGCTTCTATTGTCAAACAGCCAGCGAGAGCACCGACCCCATTGATCACCCTGACAAAGTGTCTAATGGCTGTTCCCACACAGACAAGATAGACATCGAGCAGGTATATTGCCATGGCTACAGAGCAGCACTCGAGCCTGTCGGGGGGAATCGCCGCGTGGGGAGACGCCAAAGGCCGCCACTCACCTTTGACATGGCCTCATGAATGCCAGTTTGTTTTCCGATTGCTACGGTTCATCTTCACGTGGAGGCGGACAAACAGTGGTAAACAGGCAGCTAGCGGTTCAAAGCCAGAACAGAAAGGCAGGGTCCCCACTTCAGCTGTGTTCACATGAGAATCAATCTGTTTTGAGTCTTTGAAGAGCGGAGCGCATAAAGGAATAACAGGGGTCTGCTCTGAAAGGAAAACAAGAAATGAGGTTGAAAGAAACTCTTGCCCTGGCTAGTGTATCTCTCCATTTGGATGCTAACCAATGAACGCTCTTCACCATAAATGATCGGGTCACACTTTAACTACTATGTACTAACATCATATATTAAGTGCAATGTGCTTATTGTGTTGATGTATTGGGAAACAGGGAAGGGAAGGTCAAGAGTGTATTTATAGATGTCAGTACAGAATGCAGGTATTTTTTAAATCTAAGTACAATGTGACAACATGTACTCGAAAAGTGCAATGTATCAAATTTACAGCATAGTAGTTAAAGACACTATGGGCCCTATTTTACCGATCTGAGCACATGGTCTGAAGCTCATGACTTAGGGCGTGTCTGAATCCACTTTTGCTAGTTTGACGACGGGAAAAATGGTCGGCGTGCCAGACGCATGTTCCAAAAGGGTAGTCCCTCGTCTCTTAATGAGTCATGGGTGTGTTTTGGGCGTAACGTGCAATAAACCAATCAGAGTCTCATCTCCCATTCCCTTTAAAAGCCAGTTGCGCTTGCACCATGGCAATGTATTGCCACGATTGGTAAAATAAATTTGTCATTACTCCAAATATAATTCTGATACATGCAATGACTATCCATTATGACATGTAGGCATTTTTATATTTATGTACACAATAATAATATTTAACATTTTTAATATTTAAAAATGTTCGCGTCCATGTGTGTAATAAGCAGAGTGTACTAGGGTGACCACCATCAAACAAACCAAATGTGAGACGATTACTAAGTTTGTATGGGACAATGTGGGGCATGTTACCAACACTAAAACATAACCTGAAACTGTTGTATAATCTTTATTTTACATGTCATTTAAATTCAACATCACTGAGCCCAGAGGCAGCAGGCATCATGCAGATAACTATTTTTGAAACAAAATCCAACAAAATATGGTAAATAATGAACAAATAAAACATAAAACAACAAGAAATTAGTTCAATGATAGTCTTATATATTAATTTATATACAGAATTATCCATTCGTTTTCTGACAGGGAACACATGGAACGAATCACCGCTCCACATTTTGATTGACAGCCATCACAACCAACTAGTGACCATGTTTACTCCTTTCTTTTCAACCATTGGATAGGATTTAAAAAAATGGCTGTTGTATTTGTGTAAGGCGGGATGTTAATTCTGATGAAGAGCTGTTAAATATAGGTGGAAAACTACGCATCAAAAAGAATAAATAAAATGCTTTCTTAAAATAGCAAAAGAACACATGCATGTTTTCTTAATATGATCATTAAAAATTATGGATGCGTCGAATCCAGATTCACAACGTCCACAACAGTGTATTTTTCATTTTATTTTATCTGTTAAAAAAAGAAAAAAAAGAATAGGCAACATTATTCCAGGATGACTGTCCTTCCTTTGCTGTACCTGAAGTTTCTGCATTTTGGCTGCTGTCTGTAGATTCCCTCATGCACAACTCATTTTCTTTCAGATGTTTCATATGTAAATGTTTTAACTGCGGCTATTGTTTAGGGTCCTTGCCACCACAAGACAAATCGGCATTGAAGATTGAACATGTAGCTCGACTTGAATCGCCTTCTTTTGACTGAAAGTACTGCCAAACAACACGTTTACTGATCATGAGTTCCATTTTCACTTTCTCACAGCCTGCATTCGAACGGTCCACCTAGTAAACACCTTACCATAATCAATGGCGGCATCATTGTGTTCGGCCAGCGGAGCGCACATAGTGCAAACCTAGGGTTCGGTTCGGTAGAAAAAAATTTGAAATCCGAACCCTGTCAAAAAGCCCAATATTCGTCAGAATCCGAAACTGAATCCTGGATTCGGTGCATCCCTATTAAAAACCAATAGACTGATGAAAATTTCAATAGACTGGGACATTTTGCGACATGCGGGACAGGGGTGAAAAGGCTGTGCGGGACATTTTGCAACATGCGGGGCAAGGGTTGAAAATGCTGTGCGGTACAACGCAAAATGGGACGGGTGGTCACCCAAGAGTGTACGAGCGTTGTGCACCGCCTATAGGCTCATATTATTAACACACCCTTTAAATAACACAAAAAATACTGCGCTATTGACTTTAGAGGTGGTTTATGTTGGTCAATGGTCAGTGGTTTTCAGTTCCTCACAATAGCAATGGTCCAACAATGCTCCTGAACACACCTGGTGTTCAGACCAGACGCCCATGGGCGAACAGATTCGCCAGTGCATTTGATATTTAAACAAAGAGACGCTGGACGTGAACATGAGAACTGCGTCCGACTGAAACTAGCAAAACACACTTGCGTTGGGCCTATCGTCACATTGCGCCGGGTGTGTGATAGGGCCCTATATATAATAATTGTATATGATTGTGTAACAAAGTTTGTAACGAGACAAGGAAGAAGACAAGGGGTCAGCTTACTGGGACACAAACTCACTGGAAGTCAGCCACAACCATCTGCGCCCCCGGCCCGTGGATCACCTTGAACTTAAATGGCTGTAAAGCTAGATACCAATGGGTGATCCGCGCGTTGGTATCCTTCTTGCGGTGGGGCCACTGGACAGGGGCGTGGTCCGAACAGAGAGTGAACTCCCTCCTCAGGAGATAGTAACGGAGGGTAAGAATGGCCCACCGGATTGCCAAACATTCCTTCTCAACGGTGCTGTACATCGTCTCTCTCTTAGTGAGCTTGCGACCGATGTACAGCACCGGCTGCTCCTCCCCCTCCCTCTCCTGGGTCAGGACCGCGCCCAACCCCCTGTCCGACACGTCCGTCTGTAACACAAAAGGGAGAGAAAAATCAGGTGATTGTAAGAGCGGCCCGCCACACAGAGCAGCCTTCACCTGGGTAAAAGCCTGCTGGCACAGCTCTGACCACTGGACCGGGTCTGGTGCTTCCTTTTTAGTGAGGTCAGTCAGTGGGCTAGTGAGGTCCGAATAATTAGGAACAAATCTCCTATAATATCCCGCTAGCCCAAGGAACTGCCTCACCTCCTTCTTGGTCTTAGGTCTCGGGCAGGTTGCAACGGCTGCTGTTTTGTCAATTTGGGGACGCACCTGCCCATGACCCAAGTGGAAACCCAAATACCTGACCTATACGCGCCCAATCGCACACTTCTTCGGGTTGGCCGTCAGCCCAGCCAGTCTCAGCGACCTCAGGACGGCACATGCTCCACATGCCGCTGCCAATCATTACTATAGATGATATCATCCAAGTATGCAGCGGCATATGCAGCATGCGGCCGTAGAATTTTATCCATGAGGCGCTGAAGCGTGGCTGGTGCCCCGAACAACCCGAACGGAAGTGTCACAAATTGGTGTAATCCAAATGGTGTCGTAAAGGCTGTTTTTTCTTTAGACAAAGGCGTTAAGGGGATCTGCCAATATCCCTTTGTTAAATCCAGCATCGAATAAAACCGAGCCGTGCCTAGCCGATCGAGCAACTCGTCAACCCCTTGGCATTGGATATGCGTCGAATTTCGACACAGCGATAATCCACACAGAACCGTACCGAGCCGTCTGTTTTAGGAACTAAAACTATCGGGCTGGCCCAATCACTGTAGGATTCTTCTATTACTCCCATTCCTAACATCACCTCTAATTCTTCTTGAACCACTTTTTTTGTGTTCTGGTAACCTATACGGCCGACTGCGAACCACCACGCCCTGCTCTGTCTCGATATGGTGCTGAAAGAGGTTTGTCCGACCAGGTACGGGCGAGAACACATCCGCAAAAAGTTCCTGCAACTGGGCTATGTCAGTGAGCTGCAGCGGCGGTGGTCTCCCCCTGGAGCCAGGGCGAGGGATGTACTTTTTGTGCTCACCTCTGGCCCGAGATCCTCTTCTGTGCTCACTGCCGCTGCCAACATCACTGACTCCCCCTCACTCCATTTTTTAAGGAGGTTAAGGTGGTATATTTGATGTGCCCCACTCCTATCCGATCGAACCACCTCATAATCGAGATCTCCTATCCGCCGTGTGACCACAAATGGCCCTTGCCACTTGGCGAGCAATTTTGAGCTAGAAGGTAGTAATACAAGCACTTTATCTCCCTGTGAAAATCTCCCCCACCACCAATGTGTGGAGTTTTGTTCTCAGGTCCATGACATACTGAATTTCGGCTATTATCCAATGCCAAAGACTGTATCAGGCTTTGATGGATAGAGGTGTGAATGAATCCACCAAAGCCGGATAGGTACCCCCCTGAATACTGACTGGTATTTGGTACAGCCCAGCTCGATCGGGGGCAGCCTTAGGCGCGTTGGGGACCCGGATCAGCGTTCCCACCTCCATCACTGGGCAACGATCTACAAAGTGACCCGGGTCCCCGCACCGCCAACAGGCCGGCCCAGACTTCCCCACCGCCCCAGTGGCCGGAAGGGAATCAAGGGATTGGTGTGGAGAGAAAGGGGAAATGGGACCAGAGGCTGGAGGGGCTCCTAGAGGGCACCTGCGAGCCCGATGCTCCGCCCTGGAGTTCCTCGACCCGTCCTCGGGGCGGACCTCAGGACAGGAACCCTCCCCTCGTCCGGGGAGCTGGCACCGGCCTAAATAAAAGGAAGCAGAAGGAGAGGGGAGAGAGAAGCCGCCGGCAGGGGTACGTCGACCCCTGAGCACGCCACCATTTGATCCTCCGCCAGCTGGATGGCTTTGTCCAGCGACGCGGCCGGTGGCATTGGACCCATTGCGCGGTCTTCTTGGGCAACCGCGCAATAAACTGCTCCAGTGCCACTTGATCGATGATTTGGTCGACTGTCGACTGGTCGGCCATCAGCCATCTGCGGCAGGCGTCCCGGAGCTGCTGGGCCAACACGAAGGGCCGGGTGTTCTGCCCTAGTATCAGCGACCGGAACCGCTGACGATGTTGTTCAGGGGAGAGCCCAACCCGCTGGAGAATGGCCCGTCGCAGCTCGTCATAGACCAGGAGGATCTGGACTGGCAGTTGTTGGGCGGCTAGCTGCGCCTCTCCGGACAGCAGCGGGATGAGGCGCACCGGCCAGTCCAGTCGTTGCCACCCACATGCCTCCGCGGAACGCTCAAACAAGTCCAAGAACGCTTCCGGGTCATCTTGCGGCCCCATCTTTATATCTCTGTCCGGAACAGCTCACGGTCCTGCTGCTGGGCCAGGAGGAGCGCCTGGAAACGCCGCTCCTGCTCCTGCGCCGCCGCACATGAACTCACTTTTATTTCTTGAAAACTTAGATCACAAACAATGTGCACATCGCACAACTCAAATGAAAAGTTCTCTCTCTTTGTCAACAGTTTGTTTCTGGCAGTTACTCTCTGCAGCTCTCTCCTCTCATGTCCCAGTGTGTGTCTGTCCATCTCCTCTCTCTCCAGTCCCATTTCCTGGGTGGCTTATATCCTGTCTCCCCACGCCAATCACTGAAACAAGAGACAGGTGTTTCTCATTTGGCCTTGATTCACTTACTTTCGCTCGTCCTCTGACTCTCTCTCCTGTCACAGACTTCGCTAAACCACGCCCCCCTCGCCACAGATTGCACTTTATTTTACAGTACCTGTACTTACAGTGTACTTACAAACACAAATTCACAGAAAAAAATCTATATTTATAAAAATTAAAAATAAAATAAAATGTATAATAAATAGTCTTTGAGATTTTTTAAATATATATTAAAATCCATCAACAACAAAAAAAAATCATTAAATGTGTTCAAAACAGAACTAGGGAATTCTCAAGTCTCTCCATAGAGACCTCTAGTGATTACAACCATGGTTGCATGATTTCTTAAATAATTCCAAAAGAGGGCGCTAATCTGCCTTCAAAAAAAATTATTTTGAAGGCCTAGTCAAATACTGCAATAATTCAAAAATAATAATAAAAAAATAAAAAATAAAATGTTTTGTATAATTTTCAATGGCAAAAATAATTATTGCATAAATATAAAAAAATACCATCAAATCATCTCAAAATGCAAAATTAAAAAGAAAAAATATTATTGAAGAAAAATAAATTGCATTGGTTTTACTGGGGTGGAGGAAGTTACATTTTTAGATGTCCGGTCACTTATGACCGGGAAGATGACCAATGCAACCTCTAAACGCAGAGCACCAGAGGGTTAATAATAGTAGTCAAATATCAAAACCAATTGATAATTGAGCAATTCTGTGTTTCTTGTATCACTCCCCAGTCTCTTTCTTCTCACATAATAAAATAATAGTAATAAATATTTCATTTACATTCATTTATTTATTTATGTCTCGTATCCTTCATGTCGAGATCCTTATCCCTAGTTATTTAGCAATAATGATCAACTGACGGACGGTATATAATCTCTGTGTTACATGTTCATGGTCTCTGGGTTCAGTGTATATTTTAAACAGCCTGTCGACCGTGAAGTTTCAAGGCGTTCCTCGGGCATCAAGCAGTCGTCAGGCGCTTTGGTCTGATTGAAAGGAATGTTGTTTTATTTGTGTTCCACTCTGAAGGAAAACGCTGATTTCTGTCACGAGAGAGCACCGAGACAATGAGAGGTGGAGAGAAACACTTTTCAGCCTTTTTTTTATTTCAACGCCAACACGCTCAGACAACAGCGGCCTTTCAGCTAATTAAGCTGTTTTAAAAAGGGCTGGTCGACCAGTGACATCTTGGTGGGGTATCAGGGAGTCAATGGGGCGGTACAGAAGGGGAGACATTTATGGGGTGGCTTTCCCCATTGTTTCCAACCTGGCAGGATCTTTTCTACTTGGCCGCCTCTGCCTCAGTGACCTGTACAATGACAAGAATGCAAAGGGTAAACTCTGTGTTCGCCACAAAGGGGACAATTGCAGAATAAAAATTTCACGCTGCTGGGCAATGCCTCTCCTCAGCCAAGATTCCACAGATATTTCAGTCCAACACAACTTCATGGTGCTTGGACCAGGGATCGCTGGTTTGGCCACAGGACTAGCATGTTGTTTTGTCTTAGTAGTACATTGATGCAAGGTTATTGTTATGGAGAAAGGTAGCATGAGCTTTCTGCATCTATTTGCATTATAAAATTGGATTTAACTACGACTCAATAAACTCCTAATTACTGCTTATTAATAGTTAATAAGGTAGTTGTTAAGTTTAGGTATTGGAAAAGATTAAGGGATGTAGAATATGGTCATGCATTAAAGGGTTAGTTCACCCAAAAGTAAAAATTAGCCCATGATTTACTCACCCTCAAGTCATCCTAAGTGTGTATGACATTCTTCTTTCAGACGAATACAATCGGAGTTACAGTATATTAAAAATGTCCTGGCTCTTCCAAGCTTTATAATGGCAGTGATTGTTGCTTCGTTTTCGTTACGCAGAGGATAGAGCAAAACAAAACGGCCATGAGTCTAAAATGAGAATTTTTAAAGAGAAATGTCAGAGGATTTTGATATAAGAGAAGAGGGGATTGAGTTTGTTGCCCCAGCCCAATTTGTTTGAACCTCGAAAAGCGTCAAATCTTACGCTACTCCTAGTGTTGTAGTCAAGACCACCTAAACCGAGACCAAGACCAGCGTGTGCAGAGACCAAGACTTTGTGGGGTTGAGACCAAGACAAGACCAAGACCAAGACAGGGTGAGACCAAGTCAAGACCAAGACTAGACCAGCTGTCCTTAAATTCATCTAAAAGATGCACATCTACTGTCTGAGAAATGACTTATATTTAATGAATAAATACAATTATAACAGTAAGACACTACAGCGCTGTTACCAATCAAATCACTGACAATACAATTCATGGCACAAAAGTTGCATCTGAATTGGTACAATTACACATAAATAATGTTCAGATTAATTCAACATTAAAACATTAACAGTCACGGAATCCTTTATTCAACCGGTTTGTTCAAAGCAGCCGATTCATTTAAAAACTAAAATTAATATCATTTGCAATCACGGTTATATTCATGAAAACAGCTCTCTTGCTCTTGGGATATTGCTTAATTATATTCTATGTTATATAAAACAAAAATTAAATCTCAGAATTTTGTGGGCATTTATATTAATTTTGGGCATTTTTGAGACAGCGCTGCATTGATTTTGAACCCGCAGGCACAGTAACACAAGAAATCACATTACAAAGAAGTTATTGATTGCATTTTAAGCAATACGTTTGACATCAAATCACATTAATGATGTTAAATCAGATAACGCACCGGCAATTTAGTGATATCCCAGCAGGAGTGGTCTTGACTGGTCTTGAGATAAAATCCTCTAAGTCTGAGACCAAGACAAGACCGAGGAGAAATGCAGTCGAGACGAGACAAGACCAAGACCAAGACCAACACCGATCTCAAGTACTACAACACTAGCTACTCCTACATCCTCATACATCGCGTCAGGGGTTACTCTTTTGCCGTAAGTGGATTTGCGTAGACCATCTGCCAGTTATGTTACTTTATAAAGTTTTAAATATAGATATTTTTCTTACACAAACGCATGGCTTTGATTCAGAAGGCCTTTATTAACCTCCGGAGCCGTGGAGCAGTTATATGATGGATAGATGCACTTTATGGACTTCAAAACAAAAACAGCCATTATAAAGTTTGGAAGAGCCAGAACATTTTTTAATATAACTCTGAAAGAAGAATGTCATACACACCTATGGCTTGAGGGTGAGTTAATAATGAGATCATTTTCATGTTTGGGTGAACTATCCCGCTTACTACTAAGCCAATATGCTAGTTATTCGTGAGACTCGGTCCCCGAACTAGTGTTATCTAAAATTCTTCAAGGTAGTTGATTGGGAAATACAGAGCTCCAGAAATGTTAAAATCCACACAGCTGTAATATAGAAAGAGCGATGACGTGAAACAATTGTTTGTCAGCTCCATAGATTTTGACTACTGTATTTGTATTTGTAGCAGGAATGATGGCACTTAATGAATTCCCTTATTAAACTAATACATATTTAATGAAATAACAAAAACCAGTGAGACACAGCAGAAGGGATCACTGCACTTCACACACTCTTATGTTCAGTGTGGCTCTATATACAACTCTGGGGTTCTTAACTCTTAACCAAAAATGTCTTAAATGGGTTTAATTTCAATTTTTATTAGTGATAAAGTATGTTTACAAGCTGCTTAATTCATAAAATGTAATAAAAATTACATAAAAGGGTAATGAATTGAGAAATCAAATCTTCCTTGAGCTTTTGACATATAAGAGCTCATCATACTATAAGAATATCCTGTAAGTTTCAGAACTGAAAACTTCCTTGTTAGTCCAAAAACAGCTTTTATTGAAACCAAACCCAGAGAACGAGTCATTGTGGAATGAGCCTAGATGGTGAAATATCGCCTGTGCAGAAGAAGATCATCATCACAACTTTGGCCCCGCCCACTGGAGTGTTAGTGAGATGACGAGGAGAGAAGAGCGATGCACGATCACTGGACTGAACACAACACCACCTTCCAAAGGATCCTAATGCTATATGTGCTTATTTACTCTCAACAATGTGAACGTCTCAGTTGAGCATTATTTATTTGTGTTCGCTACATTTCACTGTGGATTCTTTGGCAAATCAGTCGCAATTTCGGCGCAGGCTTTACAAACACTTTTACGATATGGACTCGACAGTAATGCCACGACGTGAGTAACCGTGTTCATTCTAACGCCTGATCTGAGACCAGTGATTTCTGATACGATTCATGTACAGTCAGATGTTCTTTATCTGTGTGTCAGCAAATCAAACCAGTGACTAAACGCTCAATTGTATTGTACCAAATGAGAGTGTTTTCTATTTCGTTTTCAGGATTATTTGGGAGAGGTTTCTTTTCCATAAGAATATTGCTATAGGCATCGGCCGATATCATTCTGAATAATCGGTTATCAGTATTGGCTAAGAAATTGGTGCATCTCTATATAATATTATTATTATATTATATACACCAATCAGGCATTACATTATATTAACATCTTCCTAATATTGTGTTGGTCCCCCTTTTGCTGCCCAAACAGTCCTGACCCGTCGAGGCATGGACTCCACTAGACCCCTGAAGGTGTGCTGTGGTATCTGGCACCAAGATGTTAGCAGCAGATCCTTTAAGTCCTGTAAGTTGTGAGGTGGGGCCTCCATGGATTGGACTTGTTTGTTCAGCTCATCCCACAGATGCTCGATTGGATTGAGATCTGGGGAATTTGGAGGCCGAGTCAACGCCTCAAACTCGTTGTTGTGCTCCTCAAACCATTCCTGAAGCATTTGTGCTTTGTGGCGGCGCATTATCTGCTGAAAGAGCCACAGACACCAGGGAATACCGTTTCCATGAAAGGCTTGGACATGGTCTCAACAAAGCTTCGGTAGGTGGGACGTGTCACAGTAACATCCACATGGATGGAGGACCCAAGGTTTCCCAGCAGAACATTGCCCAAAGCATCACTGCCTCCACCGCCACACCTTCTTCCCATAGTGCACCTGTGCCATGTGTTCCCCAGGTAAGCCACGCACACACACCCGGCCATCCACGTGATGTAGAAGAACACGTGATCATCAGACCAGGCCACCTTCTTCCATCGCTCCGTGGTCCAGCTCTGATGCTCACGTGCCACTGTTGGTGCTTTGTGCGGTGGACAGGGGTCAGCATGGGCACCCTGACTGGTCAGCGGCTGTGCCGCCCCATACACAACAAACTGAGATGCTCTGTGTATTCTGACCCCTTTCTATCAGAACCAGCATTAACTTCTTGAGCAGTTTGAGCTCCAGTAGCTCGTCTGTTTGATCGGACCACACGGGCCAGCCTTCGCTCCCCACGTGCATCAATGAGCCTCGGCCGCCCATGACCCTGTGGCCGGTTCTCCACTGGTCCTTCCTTGGAGCACTTTTGATAGAGACTGACCACTGCAGACCGGGAACACCCCACAAGTTTTGGAGATGCTCTGAGCCAGTCGTCTAGCCATCACAATCTGGCCCTTGTCAAACTCGCTCAAATCCTTACGCTTGCCCATTTTTCTGCTTCTAACACATCAACTCTGAGGACAAAATGTTCACTTGCTGCCTAATATATCCCACCCACTAACAGCTGATGAAGAGATCATCAGTGTTATTCACTTCAGCTGTTATGCCTGATTGGTGTATATCATATTTTACTGCTGGACAGTTTAAAAAAAAACTGTAATTATTTACTCACCCTCATGCCATTGAAAATCTTCCTGCCTGCCACAGCTCTCGAATCTCATTCTCCATATTTTATATCTGAACTGATGCAATGGTGAACCAATGATTTCTTGCTGTCTATGTTGTGGTGCGACGCAAAAAACGGACCAGCTACGGCGGTGAGGAATTACCAATGAATAACAAGTGAAATCTTGGTCTGTGGATATGTGGTATCTTGTCAGATATTGTCCCATATGTGTTTACAACAACATAATTTTTGCCTGAACTAGTCCTTTAACTAATAGTGACTCACAGTTGCTAAGCAAAACTTTGACAAAAGAAACTCTTATTACGCTCAGATTGAAGATCAGTCTGGAGGGGGACAAACAAACGGCGTTCACAGCGTCTAATCGTAAATCTACACATTAGACAGTCTACCCTGCTGTGTTGGCAACACTTCATTTAGCTGATGGTGTTTTATTTACCGCCGCTTTCGCTTTCTTCAACAGACATGCAAACCCTCCTCTAAGTCACATTAGCCCGTTGATGTTTGGCATCTCTGATCTGTGCACACGCGAACTTTAAATCATTATTCTAAGAGATGACGGAAAACTGTCAACACCACCTGCTACGTCCGCGAGGTCCTGCCAGCTTATATCTCTTTCGAGCGAGCCATGTGTTGTTATAATGTAACGCGATTACAGAAAGCGTTTCACACCGTTTTCAGCAGAGCCAAAACATGAACAACAAAGCATGCCAATTATGGAGTCATTTGAGTGTTTGTTGAGCTTCGGCTGGGCTCCATTTTCTCTGGCTGAGCATATTGAAGGGGTCAAATGGAACATCTGAATCGCTGCTTTATTACACATCCTGTAATCCCCCTTACATTCGGACGCCCAAGAAGAAGGCGGGAAAAAAACGTTCCTTGTTGCAATTTGGCTCCGAGTGTCTGTGCACATTGCACTTGCGTCTGTAGCAGCATGTGTTTCTGGGATTGTTCTGGAAGGGAAAATGCCGAAACAGCAGGGAGCAGGAGATAAACAGGCTATTCGTGACTCGTTAAAAAAGGCGACGGTGGCCAACATTGTGGAGAGCGTAAGGACCCTCGTTCCAACTGGGCTATAAACTTTTTCGGCACCAGCTGGACCGAGCATCTGTCGGCCTGCGCGTGGAGAGATGATCTGGGGCCGATGACAACGGAGCTGTGCGTTTAAAACCCGACACCTTACATAACTGCCCTGATTAAAGACTCGGGAAGGCTAATGGCACAGTGGCGACTGCCTACTATCAAGGGGCCTCCGGCTGCACGGGGAGCAAGTCTCCAGGCGGTGTTCACTGTTACACGACTAATGCCAGCCTGGGCTGAAGATTCAGCTCTTAAAGGTCTGGACTTGTCTTAAGAAGTTTTCCGTAGGGTCAGTTTGCAGTGCTGATCAGGAAGGGGACACGAAATGACAGGGTGATAATTAGGTAGGGCTCTATGAAATACATTCTATTTTATTTTTTTCAAATTCTGTTTTATTTTTTACATTATAATTTTTGATTCTTTTTATCCATTAAAATGTTTTGGGACGCCATTTTAATGGTTCAATTTCATTTTAGTAATCAAAAGGCATGTCTAAATAATTGAAAAATACATGTTTAGGGCCCAATGAAATATGTTTTTTTTTTTTTTTTTTTCTCAAATTCCGTTTTATTTTTTGGACCAAATTCTGTTTTCTGTTTTAAGGATTGCATTTCAATGGTTTAGTTACATTTTAATAAACAAAAAGCATGTCTAATTAATTTAATTAATAAAAAATACGTGTATTATTATATTTATTTATTTTCATTTCTATAAAAAAAAAAAAAAAATCTGAAATTCTGTTTGTTTTCATTTTTCTGGAAATTAAATGAAGGCATAAATCATTAATTTTATTTTATTTGAATCATATGAAATTAAACAACTTTTTCATCAAAGTGCTGCACAACAGAGCTTTACTGTTAAAATTAAACATGGAAGAAAATGGATTATTCCTTAAAAATAAGAGTTTTAACAAATAATAATTTATTATTATTATAATTAGTGTTGGTATTATTATTACATTCACTGTAAATAAAAAAAATAAAAAAATCAGGTCTCCAATTGAACATTTTCTAGTGACTGATCACATCTACATTCTTCAGATGGCCAAATTTAATTTCTGTGAATTGATGCAATTTTATTCACAGAAATTCAATTTGGCCAACTAAAAAATTTAGATATGATCAGTCACTAGAATTTTCTTTTACAGTGTTGAGACATAGATCAATTCTACTGTACAACAGTAATATATTCACAATTTCTTCAAGTTAAACTGGACTTTTATTTTGACGGGTTGCCGTAAAGACCTTTGAGTGCCTGTGTGTTCATGATATGACGGTAGTTTTTCTCAAATGAAGTCGCTCATGAAGTGACTCTCAGAGCGATTCTGGAGATGAAGTTCATGCGTTCATGTCGTCATATAGTGAGGCGGCGAGGCTGAAAACACAGCGAGCGTCACACGTTCTTCAGTGTGTGTGTGGGAAATGAAACCATTAATTCGGGCCGAGACACACAGAACATGCAGTTTAATATTCAGACACTAGTGTATATCTGTCACGGGTGGTTGCAGGAAGCCAGGCGAAGACGAAGATTATAGTTCCAACACAAGTTTAATATCAATGATCCACAAAACAACAAAATCAAACAAAGGAACACATGAGGATGAATGAAAACAAACTAAAAGTCCATGATAACTAAGACAAACTGAGCATAACTGTGACAGAACGCCCCGCTCGGGAGGAGCGACCTCACGGCGTTACAGAAGAAGTAAGGGAGGGGTGGAGGGGGCTTTATAGGTGGCCGAGGCAATGCCGCAGGTAAAGAGCCAGGAGATGGAGAAGGGATAGTGAAAGGATGGCAATGGAAGAGGAAACTGGAGGAGGCTCAGGTGGAGGACAGATGACTGGGAGGAGATAGAACAGAAGTGTCATTGATGGTGCAGTCGGTAGTGAGAGCCAGGGAGGAGCCTTGAGCAGGGCGTGATGGCAGATGCCCAGGCCACAGTGCCCAGTGCTAACAGTCCTGACGTCACCAGGGGCGGAAGCGATGATGACAGAGTGAGAGGCTACCGCGTATCCGAAGGTCTGATGTGAGGGAGTGATGACGGCGGCCCTGGCGACCGAGCCGCAGCAACGGCATCCCTCGATGACGGTGTGGGTCCAGAGGACAGAGGGTGATTGGAGGCGAACGAGGGCAGTGGCGGAGCCTGAGGGATGACTGAGCAGGCCGTAGATGATGGGATGGAGTCTGCAGCGCAGCTGTGGTGAAGTCTGACCTAGGTGGAGCCGACTGACCGAGGGAGCCTTGCGAGGCCGGATGGCCGATGGTCCATGCTGGAATCGTGGGCGGGAGGAGCGTAGGCGAAGGAGTATGGGAGACGGGTTGAGGAGGAGCGATGTCCGCTGAGGCTGCAGGCAGAGATGTTGGACACACATGTCCTCAATGGCATGGGCTCAAAGCGGAGAAGGGCTCGACATCTGCAGTGGGCTCAAACTGCTTGAATCCAACCGTAAGGTTCTGACTGGACACAGGGGTTAGAGTGGGGCTGGTGACGTCCTCAATGGTGAAGGCTGATCCACAGGATACCAGCATCCACTCAACAAAGTCGGCAAAGCTCCCTCATTAACTGCAGGGGTATCCATAGCCGACGGAAAAAGAACAAAACACAAACTGTGATACATTGTTATTTGCTTTATACATTACTAAATTTTAAAGCATGTAATAGCATACTAAGATGCCTTCACAAGGACAGTTGGTTATCTCTAAAGCTCACTTGAATGCAGTCTCGTAGACCATTAGACGTGACGTTAAATTTTACACACAAGGCCAAATACACAGACACAGAGCAATAGCTAATGACATTCACCTTACGCATGTGCACATATATCAACCATTAAACAACACCAAAACAGATGGTATGCATTCTGTGTGAGCAGCCCTGTCTATATCTACTCCAAGAAAGAGATCGCAGTGCAAGTTTAGCCTTGTTATACTGTAATAGATTTGATTCTTGAAGAACTTTTTGCTTACTGTCTTACATGGCCCGCGAGTCCATCACCATTTCACCCTCCCTCCGTGTAAAGAAACTTCTCTGTATTTCAGCACATAAGTTGTTTAGTCGCTCTCTTGAAAGTTTGCTAAGATGTTTACAGCCTCATTAGTCTGTAAGTGTGAATGAAGGCATGAAAAATAGATAAGCTGGATCTATGCTGCGTGCCAGAGGAGCAGCGCGTGGCACTTAAGTCTTTGCAGTGTGACAGACGGCCGGCCCTTTCATTCTGCAGCATCAGGGTATCATTTGGAATTAAAGAAACTTTACGACTCCCCGAACTGATTTTCTGGAATATGAAAGCATCAGCATATGGCTGAAGACAGCAGCAGGCTAAAAAGTCAATTTCCCTCATGGAACATACCAAGAGAGGTGACATTCATATTTATATTGTCTTTTTGGCTCAGTGTTGCCTAGGACAGTGTTTTTTTATGATATCTGCTTTTCGTGAGCGCCTGTGTTTAAACGTATCGCTCACCCATGTCATTGCTGCTGTTTTTCATGTGGAACACAAAAGGAGAACATTTTAAGCATTTTCAAGCTATAACAAAATACTGTCCCTCACACAAAACTAGTGTATGCCTTCAAAAAACATGAAATATAATTAATGAGCAATGCAGACTACTTTTCTGCTGTACCTATACATGCAATTCAATGCAGTTTTCAGCTGAAATTAACGTAAAACAATGTAAAGCAATGTGCATCAATAGTAACGCAACGTTTGCATTGTTGATGGAAGGCTTGTTGGCAGCGGTGCTGTGCAGAGACCGATCGCCGTATGACAACGAGTCCAGCGAGAGCACACGACTCCTTATGCTTTTGATTCACTCATGCAGTGTTTTTATATCATACATGGATCGGTCTGCGCAGCGCTGATGCATCTCGAACAAGCCTGGTGTGTGTGTGTGTTTCCCGCTGCCTCGCTAGCGTTGCTGAGAAAAAGGAGACGTATACAGGGACGTAAGACTGGCTCTGTGGCGGCTCTCATGTGGAAAAGCAAATGGTTCTTAGAAGGCTCCTCAGTTGAACCAACTATGATCTGGGACTAGCTCTGGCTCTGAATTCATTCTGAATTCATTCATTCACTAGCACCCGATTCATTCTGGTGGAAAAGGGGTATGTGAAGAACTGGTGAAGAACCGGTGAAGAACCGCTGAAGAACCGGTGAAGAACCGCTGAAGAACATACGCTGATCGCCGCCCTGTTAAGAGCTTTCCTCATCTTTATAACGAGGACACATAAAGCGCCGCTTTAAATAGCTGCGGCTCGGAGGCTTGCTCCAAACTCATTTCGTTGCATTGTACTTGTACATCTATAATGACTATAAACTTGAATCTAATCTAATCTAATCTAAAGCATCTGATGCTGCTGTAGTAAAGTTTGTTCGTACGGGAAGAAGGAGGCGGGAACCGGCGAACATTACGTAACATAACTAAAACACAACACAAAATCCAGGCCTGGTCCTCTCTCGTCCCTCACTGTCGTCGCTCCTCCTTTATACTCCCTCGCTCCTCCGCGAGAGCCGAGATCGCTGCAGCGCGCAGCTGGCGCTCATCGCCACTGATGAGCGCCGCCTCGTCCCGCCCTCACGGTCCCTCGACCTCGCTGCTCGCCACATACCCCCAACGCCCTTCGCAGGCTGGGGGGCACTCCCGAGCCTGCGCTCTACAACCCCCCCCCCCCCTCCCCGGGGGGGCCGATCACGGCGGCCGCGGGACCTGGGGGTAAGAACAGCGAGGTGAGAGAACGGAGCGGGGAGCATGAGGAGCGAGAGAGACGAGAGAGTGGAGAGAGGAGAAAAGAAAAAGAGAAAAAAAAAAATTCTGGTCCGGTTCCCAGACACACTGCCGCTCGGTCCTCAGCCAGCCGAGAGGCTCTTCTTCGCGGTGTCATGAAGTGGACGGCTCGATCCTCCTCCGCCCCCTGGCGGCCGGCGGTGGCTCCTCCTTCTGAGGGCAGCCGGAAGCGAGTCCCCGTCCCGCGCTCCCTGCTCCTCCCCATCATGGCGGACGGCAGCAGGCTCCGGGCAAGCGCTGGGGACTCCTTCGCCCCCTTGCGGACGGCAGCCACCCCACCTCGACCCAGGGGCACGGCAGCGAGCTCTCCGTCCCACCGACCTTCATCCGCTCCAGCACCACCGCTTCGGGCAGCCGCTCGCGGACTTCTCTCCTCCGCGCTGCCCGCACTCCGCGGCACCGCAATCCCCCTCAGCTGCGAGGGCTCTTCGACAGCATGTCCCTCCTTCCTCCCGGGCTTCGGCACCACTGTAGTAAAGTTCGTTTGTACGGGAAGAAGGAGGCGGGAACCGGCGAACATTCAAAATGTTTAATCAAAAATAAACACAAAATAAAATGGCAGCGGCAGCCCCTCGCGGCCGACTGCCGCCTACATACAAACACAACTGAACATAAAATGAAAATAAAAATCTGCAGCCCCTCACGGACGACTGCAGCGTACACATAACAAAACGTAACTAAAACACAACACAAAATCCAGGCCTGGTCCTCTGTCGTCCCTCACTGTCGTCGCTCCTCCTTTATACTCCCTCGCTCCTCCGCGAGAGCCGAGATCGCTGCAGCTCGCAGCTGGCGCTCATCGCCACTGATGAGCGCCGCCTCGTCCCGCCCTCACGGTCCCTCGACCTCGCTGCTCGCCACAGCTGCGTTCACACCAAACGCAAATAGAGCGTCAAAACCGCGTCTACCGCATCTAGTTTGACGCTTGAACATTTTGAATCCATTCATATAAATCGAGCGTTTGAAGCAAAATAGACGCGCGTTCAAGGCGCTCCAGGAGAAATATGTCATAAAACACCACTCTGCCCCTTTTCATTTTTATTAAAAATATATATTAAACATTAATAGCCACACAAATGTGGTTCAGAAAACTCCTACATTATCTTCACTGCATGTATATTTAAATATCCTATATAAAAAATAAAGTTATGAAACTTCTCTTTGCCCTCAGTCAAAACGGTTTGGCAGACAACAAATGATAGATTCATGACACCAAAGATCGGCCGTTAGATCCACACAAGACGAACCACTACAGGACATCAGAGCCAGCGGCAGACGGCAGAAGGACTGGCCGAGGAAAGACTGCTCTCGCCGGGTTAATGAGCGCTGAGCGCCCGCTGATCGCCTGGAGCTCACAACTCCACAAACACACGATTATTTTTTTTAAATAGGCGCTCTCTTTATAAATAAACCACAGATCTGAGCTTTAAACAACTACATTCCCACCTGAGAAAGTCTTAAAACTACATTTTGTGACACAATATGTAGTTTTAAGTAATTATGCAGGGTTTCTCATCATGTCACTTCATCACGTGACAGCAACAAGCAGGCTCCTGATTGGTTAACGCTGCGCGAGTTGCCGTCCAAACGCTCAATTTGCGTCCAATTCGCGAACTGGACGCGCGAATGAGGCGGAATCGCGTCCATCACAGGACCTCCAGACACGCGTCAACGCGCAATCGCGTCAGACGCTCTATCGGCAGAATAACGCTCACGGTGCCGTTGTCTGTTTTGGCAGATACTGCCATCTAGTGGCAGCAGGTTTTCTTAGACAGCTGTGTGTGTGGATCGTGCAAGGCCACACTGGCGAAATGAAAGTCTCCAAATCCAAATGAATCAAATAGGATCGACTCACAAACGAGTCAATGAATGCATGCGCGTCATCTTACTCGTTGCACGCACAAATTCTGACTTCGAAGTTTTGTATTCACAACTATTTGTACAAATCGCTGCACATTCATGTAATTCTTTATTTTGCAGACACAAATTAAAAGGCATTTATCTGTGGATAGTAAAACATGTCTGCAACGTTTATCAAGTTCATGGATAATTGTGTGTGCATTTATTAATCATTTTGAGTCTAAAATCATCCCATACTGATCGGCCATCAAATAATAGGGTCAAACATGATATCAGGTAAGTAGGGGATCAAACCATAATGTTGTAGTTAGTAGGGTGGAGTCTAAACAATAAAAATATGGCAAAATATAAGAGCAATACAGTACCTGTGGACTGGGGCTAAAAGTCGGCCCTGGCAAACCCAGCCCATCCGGCCCATGAGTTCCCCCGTGAATGTTTGTGCTATAAGGGTTAGGGCCTTAAATTGAAGTAAATAAATAAAACTTGGACAGGGAAAAATAATGATGGATATTATTGAATTTGCTGCAAATGCAGATAACAAACTTAATATTGTACATTTGTCACACAGAAATGCACTTGACAGTAAAGCACTGATTTTGAGCTAGGATGCATTAAAGTAAATTTACTGCTTTTAAATTCTGTGATCATTTACTCACTCTCGTGTCGTTCCAAACGTTTATGTGTCATGATCCTGTCACTCCCTCTCTTTTCCCCTCTGGTCATTCTCACACTCACGTTTCCCTCCGGGTACTTGCACACATACACTTAAACTCAGCTGTTTCTCGTTACTACTGCTAGGCTCATTCATTCCACACCTGTCCCTCCTTTCCCCTCTGATTGGCGTCTCTATTTCTAGTTCTTGTCTTTCCTTGGTTCTCTGCCAGATTATTAAAGGTCCCGTTCTTCGTGATCCCACTGTTCAAACTTTAGTTAGTGTGTAATGTTGCTGTTAGAGCATAAATAATACCTGTAAAATTATAAAGCTCAAAGTTCAATGCCAAGCCAGATATTTTATTTAACAGGAGTTCCCTTTCAAAGCCTACAGCGAACGGCCGGCTTGGACTACATCCTGGTACTTCCTTCATAAATGACGTCAGTAGAACAGTAGAACAGACTAACCTCCGCCCACAAGACTATGTGAAAAAGGGGGCGTGGTCTTGTTGCTGTCCCACGTGGAGAAGAGGAAGTGTTGCGTTTGACTGTGTTTGTCGCCATGTCGTCGAGACGCTGTTATTTTCATCCCGGAGTCAAATCACCTTTGTTTGGCTTTCCCAGGGACGCTGTAGAGATCATTGAGCGCATACGTCTCCCCGTTGCGCTAAGCTGCTGTCAAATCACAACACGGGAACCGCTGGCACAATCAGAACTAGTTACGTATTTCTGAAGGAGGGACTTCATAGAACAAGGAACTCATCAGCCGTTTTTAGGACACTGATCTACAGATAAGTAAATTGTGTGAAAAATACTGTTTTTTTACACGCAAAACATGAACACATGTTATATTGCACACTGTAAACACAATCAAAGCTTCAAAAAAACACGAAGAACGGGACCTTTAATTCTGTTTACAAATGTGTCGTCCCGCTATCCCTTTCCCGTGTCCTGTCTAGTCCTGTCTGGTTCACTCTACCATCGAACCAATTTAACCAGCTCTAAGTGCTCATGCTCAGTCTGTGCTCTGCCCAGCTCGCCTGCTGCTAAATGCTGTGACCAGGACTCTAAGTGCTACTGTCTACGGCCGTCAGCCTGACACCTTTGTTCCCTTCTACGGACTGGTCATCTACCCGGGTCTACAGTTTTGAGAAAGACTTTCTGTTTGACAGCTCAGCGGCCGTATTGCTTGTTCTCTATTAAAAGACTGTATTACTTGCCTTCACCTTTTGGGTCCTCTCTCTCACCTTCTGACAGTATGACTTTCTCTCTTTCCGCGAAAACACAAAAGAAGATATTTTGAAGAATTCTTGCAACCAACCCATTTTGGTTTGACTACCATTGAATATTGTATGGACGAAAAAACTTTTATGTTACACAGACAGAAATTCAATCAGGTTTGGAATGACGTTAGGGTGAGTAAACGATCACATTTTTGGGTTGAACTACCCCTTTAAAAACAATAATATTTTAGAGTTAACACCTAATTTCTGTAATTAAGACACTGATATCCATCGTTCATGAGGCTCTCGTTGAAATAACATTTAGTTAAATTTCATTAGAACTATTAAAAATTTCATATAACATTTAAAGAGAAAAAAGCTTATGGGATATAGGCTTTAAGGCTGTTTTGTTGAATTATCCTTTAATTACCCTAACCCTGATAACCTTGCATTGGCCCCAAAGTGCGTTGGCCCACCGGGAAAATGCCAGATTACCAGTCCAGCCCTGAATACAGAACACCTGTTTGCCATAATTTTCCAAAAGTATACGTGACCGTATGGTTGATATGACTGTAAAGGGTTAAACAAGTAGCACAAGAATAAACCTCATTGGTTCGCGCACACAAACATGCTTGAGCTTCTGTTTGTGAGTTGATTAGGTCTGTCGCGATTGGTCGATACAATCGACTGCGTCAACACTGTTAATTAGTCGACGTCAATATTTTTAGTTGACTGGGTAAGTTGGGTACGATATGAAATTGTATTAGTACCGGTACTTTAAAAATGACAGCAGTAGCCTATTTCTTAATCTGCGTCGATGTGTGACAGCAGGAGTGTGTGAGCTCTGCTTCCACCGTTCACAACTAAACAATGGAAGCAGAAGAACAGTTAAATATATATGCACAGCTCAGGAAAAAGAATGCAACAGAAGTGTTGCGCGGCCGGACTCTGACCTGAAGCGCTCACAACCGTGCACACGCCTTTCACTCAGACAGATCGCGACGTCAGTTTCGCAGATTATTGGGTTTGAATGGTAAAAATCTGTGAAAATGCACGTCCTGGCGAGTGTTCGGGTAAACGCAGTCGGATATGTCTTTAGTTGACGTATACAGAGCTGAATGAGAAATCGGATGTTACAATGAATATGGTCCGTGCAGCTCTTAAAGGGCCGGACCTCATATTCTGTGTGGGGCAGGGCAGGGCAGGGCAGGAACATGCCGGCCAAGTGAGTTTTTAGGGTTTTTTAACCCTAAAACAATGATAAAACAATGAATAGTATAAGTTCTGACATAGTATTCAATTACTTTTAAAGTTGTTTGCCATGGTATGGATTCAGTATCGGTATTGAGGTATTTTAGTCTGGTATCGTATCGAAGTCTCGAACACTTTTCTAAATAAAAAGTATTTACTGATATTCTCTTTTTTTGTTATGTTGATTTACAAATTTGTACCTTTTTATATTTTTACTCTTTTAATTTTACATTTTGTCAAGGGCTTGTTTACATTTATACTTTTTTTTATAGTACACTACTGAAGGCCAACATTGCAAGTAGGGATGCACCGATACCACTTTTTTTCAGACCAAGTACAAGTACAAGTACTTACATTTGGGTACTTGCCGATACCGAGTACTGATACGAGTACTTAATAATACCATTACAGTTCTTCTAACAATTTTTTATTTTCATCAGATGTTTTTCACTTTCTGACTGTAACAAAGTAAATACACAAATTGATGCTGTTGCTGACATTTTAACATTCAACTTGGTGTTTTCCTGAACAAACATGGCACGAGACCCCTTTGCACTTGGCGCGGCGGTGTGCGGGTGTGCACGCGAATTATGTAACTTTCCACGCGGCTCCATCTGAAGATGTGTTGCCATAAAGTGGTATCGGGTGCGGTTGTATCGGGGTAGTTTTACGAGTACGAGTACGAGTACTTCACAACAGTATCGGACCGACACCCGAGTACTGGTATCGGTATCGATGCATCCCTATTTTCAAGTTAAATTAAAGTTAACATTTTTGAAAATGATTGTGACAAATGAGTTGATAGATTAATCGATAAAGTAGTCGATAGATTAATCGATATAAAAATAGTCGTTAGTGGCAGCCCTAGAGTTGATGAATGTTTATATGTGAATAAAAGCCTAAATACAGTCTGTTCATCATATAAAGCGATTGAGTCTCTTCAGAATATTTTATGACCAAACCGCTCTATTCATATGGATTAGTTTTACAAGCTTTTTATGAACTTTTTGAAGCGCCAAAGTGGTAGTTGCGTAGCTGTCAATGGAGGGACAGAAATCTCTCAGATTGCATTATAGGAAATGTATGTAAGATTGTGGCCAAAACTGGTACTACAATCACTTTCAAATTACTGTAGAGCGGTGTGTCCCCTCTCCCCCTCCCCCTGACTCGAGGTTGCCAGATAAGCTGCAGGATCCAGCAGGAACGAACGCTACTACAAGGAGCTTCCAATGGCAAGTGATGAGTCCTACACAGCAAGGTTTTTTTTTTCATTGTCACGTGTTTTTCCGATTCATAACGAGCTCTTTTAGGTTTTCGTAAAGTTTTATTTTTTATCCAAAAATTTTGTAGCTGCAGCTGTGGTAACTAGAGCAGAGCTGGCAACCCGGATGCCGAAACACTACTGACTTTGTGATTGGTAGATAGGTGGAGGGTGGCACTTCAGGCCAAAACACAACATGTCAACATCAACATCAACTTCACTTTTAAATGACAATATCCTGGCCGGACTACTGTTGTCAGTGATATAAGTATTTGAAATGAACATGATTTCTTAATGTCTAGTATCAGGGCGATTTTATGATTAATTGAAATACATTTCTTACATACAGTTCCTTTAAAATGATTTTCATTTGTGTTCCGAAGATCAACTTAAGTCTTATGGGTTTGGTACGACATGAGGGTGAGTAAATGATGACAGAATGTTTTGTCACTCTTTGCCTTTAAAGGATTAGTTCACCCCAAAATGAAAATTTCCTGATCATTTACTCACCCCCATCTCATCCAAGATGTTCATGTCTTTCTTTCTTCAGTCGAAAAGAAATGAAGTATTTTGATGATCATATAATGCTTTTCAGTTCAGTCCAAAATGCTGAAGGTCCAAATAAATGCAGTTTCAAAGGATGGGCTCCAGAGGCTCTGCGTGATCCCAGACGAGGAATAGGGTCTTATCTATTTAAAAAAATACATTAATATATTTTTTAACCTAAATCGCTAGGGGTGTAACGGTACACAAAACTGAAGTCACGGTTCGGTACAGCAGTTTTACAAAATTGTTTTTTATTTATTTTTATTAAACAGTGGTTTACTGAACAAACAAAAAAAAGTGTCTGTCCTTAAATTAATTCAATTCAATTATAACTAAAAGTTTATTGAAGATACTGTAAACTATAGGGAGACCTTATATATAATATTAATATAACATTAAAGGTTAACAACACAGCCCAAACTATTAGCCTAAATTCAGTTTCTATTTATTTTTAGGTATAATAATCAACACTCAAAAACCAGTATGCAAACATGTAAACTTCACATAAGGCAGTTTTTGCAATAACTTCTTAATAGTTTTTTCTCCCATTCGCTGTTGAAATATAATAATTTATACACAGTGTCTGTCATTTTCATGACAGGTTTATTTAAACACACATGAATAAATCAAGACATCACTAACAGTTTAAGTAGAATATAATGAATATTTAGGCTAATATAGAGCATATATTTAGTGAAAGAGTTGATTTCTCTAGTGAATAAAATTCTGTGGACACTGAATGACACTGAGGTAAATGTGATGCTGCATGTTTACAGCAGTTATATTGACGTCTTTCTGCAGTTGAAACACTGATTGAGCGATTACACCACATATGATACGTGACAGTAAGTTGTAATGTATCCTCAACACACCTTCAGATGTTCATTCATGTTTATTCTTTAGGAAGAGATGATCGATCGCGTTCACAGATGATCGCGTTCACGCGTCGCGCGGTCGCTGGAACTATGATCAGTGATCAGTCACGCCACATTGAAGAGCGTCAAAACGGCATTTATCGCTTGAATTTCGTGATAAAATGGACTGAATACTTAATATGTTCGTGTGTGAACTCGGATTGAAGTGTGTTCCGCTCTTAACCCTTAATCGTCCCTCAAGTAGGGTTTACGTTTGAGTCCCTTGGGGTCAGATAGACCCCAAACTTTTACAGAGCGATTGCATAAGGAAATATAAATTTTTTACACGGAAAACTATATTTAATTTTTTTTTTTTTTACTTCTCACCTATACATTTATGCTGTGTTTTTGTGGGTATTTGGTAGTTTTTTTTACCTATTTACTGCACAAATACTTAAATATGTCATAAATTGGCTCATTAAAAATTATTTTTTTTATGAAAAAATCACTTGAATGATGATCTTAATTAAATATAAATAGTTTTTGGACATTGCTCTATGTGTTAGGGATAGAATACTGAAAGACTTTAGGAATTATAGTTGAAGAGAGAGAGTGCAATGACCACATTATCCACTAGAGGTCCATAGGTCATATCCACCTTTCATCCAGTATTGTACCTTTTTGCCATGGTGCTGCCACAGAATGAGCTGTGTGCAGGACTCAGACAGACACTTTTATACCTTAACTGTGGGGTGTTTTCAAAATACTGCTGCAGCTCTTTCATCGAACAGTAAACTTCCTCAGAGTGTAAAAGTTTAGCTGCCTTTCATCTTTCTTTTATTTGCCCTTTTCCCTCTCTTTCTCATGATTGTTCCATGTTGCATTTGTGTTCTAGTATTAGTCCTTAATTTATGTATGAACATTTTTCAGATTTATGCCAGTTTTGTTGATTTTATTTGCCAATTTCAATAAAAATACTCTCTGTTGCAGTCACACACATGTGTGTGTTTGTGTGTGTGTGTGTGTGTGTGTGCGTGTGTGTGTGCGTGTGCGTGTGTGTGTGTGTGTGTGTGTGTGTGTACGTGTGTGTGTACGTGTGTGTGTACGTGTGTGTGTATGAGATAGAAAGTTCGTTCTACTTTGTGTTTATGCTCTAGGACCAGACTTTGAATGTAGAAATGTTCAGATTTATACTGAATTTAGTTTATTTTCTTTGACAAAATTTTTTTTTTTTTTACACTTTCCCATTCATTTTCAATGTGGGGTCAATCTGACCCGAGGGACTTAAAAAGTAAAAAAATTGTTTACACACCTTTAGAACAATCAAATCAAGCCCAGATTTTTTGTGCATTTTTAAGATAGATTATTTAGGAAAAGTCACATAGTCTCATGGCCCTGAGATGAAGGGAACACTTTTTAAAAATGGAGGAAAAGTCCAGTGGGGTCAGCTGGACAGCAAAAAAAAAGGTAAAACAATGATATATCCCTAATTTTGAAGCTGAAAATTTTGTGTTTTTGCTAAAGGGCGTTTGTATTAGTCTTCACACGAGTGCTTCGTAAACACGGGGGCGGTACTTCTGCCTACGTCTACCGTGACCTTTCAGACGTGATTACGCCATCCTTAGCACCTCGCTGCGCAAGATGAACAATTTAGGTTAAAGGTCCCGTTCTTCGTGTTTTTTTGAAGCTTTGATTGTGTTTACAGTGTGCAATATAACATGTGTTCATGTTTCGCGTGTAAAAAAACACAGTATTTTTAACACAATTTACTCATCTGTACACCGCTGTTCTCACTGTCCTAAAAACGGCTGATGAGTTCCTTGTTCTATGAAGTCCCTCCTTCAGAAAGTTTAGCGCACATGGAAAGGTCACGCCTCTTAACGGGAGATGTATGCGCTCAATGATCTCTACAGCGTCCCTGGGAAAGCCAAACAAAGGTGATTTGACTCCGGGATGAAAATAACAGCGTCTCGACGACATGGCGACAAACACACTCAAACGCAACACCTCCTCGTCTTCTCCACGTGGGACAGCAACAAGACCACACCCCCTTTTTCGCGTATTCTTGTGGGCGGAGGTTAGTCTGTTCTACTGACGTCATTAATGAAGGAAGTACCAGGATGTAGTCCAAGCCGGCCGTTCGCTGTAGGCTTTGAAAGGGAACTTCTGTTAAATAAAATATCTGGCTTGGCATTGAACTTTGAGCTTTATAATTTGACAGGTATTATTTATGCTCTAACAGCAACATTACACACTAACTAAAGTTTGAACAATGGGATCACGAAGAACGGGACCTTTAAAAAACATGTTTTAAATGACCGATCGTTTCGCTACATACGACCCTATTCCTCATCTGGGATCACGCAGAGCCTCTGGAGCCCATCCTTTGAAACTGCATTGATTTGGATCTTCAGCATTTTGGTTGCAACTGAAAAGCATTATATGATGGAAAACCCTGGAACGTTTTCTTCAAAATACTTCATTTCTTTTCGACTGAAGAAAGAAAGACATGAACATCTTGGATGGCATTTGCGTGAGTAAATGATCAGGAAATGTTCATTTTGGGGTGAACTAATCCTTTAAATAACTGGCATGAGCACATTGACTAGATGAAGTCCACTGAAAAGAGTGTATTTTTTATTTCGATTTACTTCAGACACCCTTCTATTTAGTTTTTCTCATTCCCTCTGCGTCCTGTCATGCACTCATCAAATGTGACAGACAAGATGCAGAATGTCCCGCCCCCTTAGTAAGACATGGTGAGAGAGGCTGTCAATCACTTAAATTGCTGAGCAGTCCAGCTCTATGTGCTTCTGTCATGCACTGATGGACATGTGGACTTTCCCACCTAGTAGGGGGCGACTTAGTGGCGGGTAAAGTGAAAGAGATGCATCCTAAATAAACTATTAATAAGTAATGAATGTTCCTTACATTACTAGGCTTTGATATAAATGAAATAAAAATGTATTGTGTCTGTTTCGATAACAATGAATATGTTAAATAATTATGCATATAATTATGCACGTCTTCCTTTTTTTCCCTCTAAATTCCAATTACACAATAATATGGCAATTTCACAGTACAACAGGTAATGGGCAATTATTCAACTTAGTCATGCAGTGTAATGTTTCAAAACAGTTACCACATAGTTCACAAACTTCAGGATTCGTTCAACGCATGTGTATTTTCTTGAATATGGTAGGACGAATCCATTTTTATGGAGCGCGCGCGACCCGGCCCTTCTCGCCTCCCCCCGATCGACCCCTTTTTTTATGAATAATTGGTGATGTGTGTCAATATTGCACCCCATAGTAACCATATGGTTGGCCTGAGCAGACAGGCGATTGTTTGGTGCTGTGAAATATTGTGTTACCCTGTGAGATGTGGAGCCAGTGGAAGCAGAAACTGTTGCTCAGACTGACAGTTACATTGTGTGTCTGAATGGGAAAACTTCTGAGGAAAAGATGCAAGTGGACCCAGACAGAATGTCCTGACCTCCGAAAGAAAGGACGATTTGACATGGTATAAGGTCTTCCATCGCTTCCCATCTCTCGCTATCTGCCTTTCAGCCAATGGGAAATGAAGAGGAACATTAAACTTAAGTGGAGCTTTTCCTTTGTTCTTCAACCCTTGAGGAGAAACTTTTTTTTTTGTTGCCCGACAATTGTCCTTATATTCGCTGCTATTAATATAATATGCAATATGTCTGAAAGGCCTCGCTGCTCCTCTGGAACAGACTATTTAACAGACCGCTGGACGAAAACTAGATTCAATTACTCTAATGGCCATTAAAAAAAGCTTTACATTATTGAAGTACTTTTATAGACATATTCGCTATAAAAATTTGACCAGTTCTGGAATGCACAACATTTTTTTCTGAATGAAACAGAAAAGTGAGGTATAAAAAATATGGAGGACTTCATCTTCATAAGTCCAAGAAAATAATGATCTATTAGTTTAGCTGTACGATATTTATACATGGTGATATTTGTTGTACTTCCTTTAATTTCTCTTTCATTTAAATTTATTTTTATCGCTATAAGATCACAAATCACACTGTACGATGGATCTAATAAACTTGGGTATGACATGTATAGACTATGCAATGATGACACCCAGAAAAAAAGGGAAAAATTAAAGAGGAATATGGACACGTCATAACTAGAGAAAAGAGGCCAACATGGCATGCCAATTTTGCAAATGGAGCTTGAGGTAATAGTTTATAGTGTCATGTTACATGTTGCCATTTCATGATGCATTTTTATTGGCTAGTCAGTAACCGTAGGTCATAGCAGCAAACACACTGAGAGATGATCATACTACATTTACTGTATGACTGTCAGAAAAGTATCGCAGGCTATCTCAAGACGGCCATCTTTGAACCTCTATCCCTGTACGACGAAGGAGTCACGACCACAGAAATCACCACGATTGGTCATCTTTCGTCTGGGACAGCCCAAAATCGTACAGTGTGTACACTCAAAATAAAAAAGGTTCTATATGGCACCAAAAATGGTTCTTCGTCGTAATCATAGAGGAACCACTTTTGGTGCTATATAGCACCATATCTTAACATGTTCTGTATATGGTAGCAGTGCTATATAGCACCTTAGTCAAAGAACCGATGAAGAACCACTGAAGCACCAAAATTGGTGCTATATAGCACTTAAAAAGGTTCCCCTATGATTACGAGCCAAGAACCATTTTTGGTGCCATATAGAACCTTTTTTTTTTAGAGTGTAGCGGGCATTAGAAAAAAGGTTCAGTGTGGTTGTTCAGTAGAACACTAGAGTTCTTGGCTCAATTGGAAAGGACCCTTTATGCCAAAAAGGCTCTAAATAAGGAGAAATGTCTAATGCTGCGTTCACACTGAACACGAATCGAACGACAAATTCGCTTCTATCGCATCTAGTTGGACTCTTTAAATTTTGAATACACTCGCGTGTCCAAAGCGAATTGGACGCACATGTAAAAGTTTGAAGCGAAATAGGCGCACGTTCAAGGCGCTCAAAGACGGCCGCTTTCAGCGGAACTTCCACCTGTCCCGTGCCCATATAGCTCCGTATTACTGCTCACTGCTAATATCAGTCGTTCCTCCATGTTGAATGAGCGACTCCGGGCGAGCCTGCCCCCGTTTATCACGTCACTTCACCACATGACCGCAGCGAGCAGGCTCCTGATTGGTTAACGCGGCGCGAACAGACGCCAAAGTTCAGATTTTTCAACTCGGGCGTCAGACGCGAATTCTCTTCAAATGCGTGAATGCACAAAAAGCACAACTCGCGCAAGACACTCAATTCGAACTGGATGCGCCAATGAGGCGAAATCGCGTCCATCGCGCCACAGGACCTCCAGACGCGCATCAACACGTCTTTACATTGACTTAACATGGAAATCACACGCTCCAGATGCTCAATTTGCGTTCGGTGTAAACACAGCATTAGGGCAAGTTCACACAGATCGCATTTGTGCAAAGTTGAACTGATTTTAACTGGAGCGGCACGTCTTTAGACCGCTGTGTCATGTACAAGACGCTGCCAAAGACGCGAGCGCAGCAGTTATACACGTTCGTCACTCGCATGTTTACATAGAAAAACTATGGAAAAGTAGCGCATCAGAATGGAAAAACGTCTCAGGTTACTAATGTAACCATTGTTCCCTGAGAACAGGGAACGAGACACTGCGTCAGCTTTTGCTTACGCTACGGGGAACGCCTCCAGCGTGACAGGTGCCTGAAATCACAATCAAAAAACGTCAATCCTATTGACCAGCGACAGCCTATGATGTCATCAAGGCGCGACCAGGAAGTATATAAGGGCGCCTTGCCAACATGACAGTATCTAATCGTCTGAAGGGACTGTTTTGGCAGGCAGGCCCTGCGGCATGGCACAGCGACGCAGTGTCTCGTTCCCTGTTCTCAGGGAACAATGGTTACATTAGTAACCTGAGACGTTCCCTTTCGAAAGGGAACTCGCACTGCGTCAGCTTTTGCTTACGCTACGGGGAACGATATACCCACTACGCCATGCCGACGGGAGTGCATGCCCATAGGCAGTGACAACTGTCAAGACAAGCAAATTCTACTGAAATGCCTGAATCACTCCCCTTCTGGTCACATTAGGCTGTCAGTGACAGCGCTCCCTACGGTCATAGCCCAAGCTATCACCCAAGAATGAACCCTCACACACATGAGGTCCTTCCCAGGCCCTGCTCGAAGGCCTGGAACCACCCCTTCGACTTAGAAGGGGTCCCTTTAAGGGAACGTGGCAAGGGAACTCGAGGGAACCCTATGCCAGTCACTATTCGGGAGGTCCTCACCGAATGCCACCAGGGAGACCTGACCTGGTGACCCAGTCTGCTATGGGACACGTAATACGGTCAACCCTGTCTGTAGTGCACAGAGCCTCTGGTACACGCCTATGAAAAGGCATCCCGCTAGGGTGCTGCAAGAAAGGCAGTGACATCCACTAGCCGGATCTCAGAGACGGGTTATCCCGGAGAGCGGCGCTCAGCGAAGTGCTTTATAACCCTTGCTAGCGAGGGGAGTTCAGCCGCTCAATCCTCGGATCTACCAAGCACCTACTTTAAAACGTGCTTAGGAGGCCAGAGGCCTTACAGGCTGATCATACCAGGGAGGCCCCGAGGGGCCTACAACCGTAATCAGCGCCAGGCGGCCGTAAGCTCATAACAGACCCTCACTTGAGAGGAGCTCATAAGCCTGCCCGGTAGGTACCCATGCCGCAGGCAAACTATGAAAGTCCCCTCCTGTGGGGACCGCATAGCAGCAGTAACGTCTCGTCGTGCTAGGGTAAGCACACCGCCTTCAGGTCTCGCGAACGGCCAGAGACCGGCGCCTGATAGCAGTTGACCACTAGCTGTCAGCGTAAAGCCAGTTGTGTGTTCCCGCCTAGGGAACTCGTTCCCCAGGGAGGCCGAGAGGGACCTCCACCCGGTAACCTGTGCCGACTGCTCGCGTGTCAGTCGTGCTAGCCCTCGAGGTAGCTGGGAAGACCAGGGACTCGCTTCAACAGGGAGGCCTAGCGGGCCTACCACCTGCAAGAATGTTGGGCATTTCTCCATCACAGCCCTCCGCTCAGTGGCTGGACCTATCCAGAGACCATGAGACAGGAGCGTGCCTTCAGAGGAGGCCCCGTGGGGCCTACTACTCCAAGCGAATAACACAGGGAAGCCCCGTGCCGCTTGCCTGATAGCAACCCATGCTACGATCCGTTACCGAAACTGGGGACCGGGGAACGACTTCAGGGAGGCGCAATGCCTCCACCTGATAGCAGAACATGCCACCCGTCTCAGAGCGGGAGCTCGCCTTCAGGGAGGCCCAATGCCTACCACCTGATAGCAGACTGTGCTACTCATAGCACTTCCTGCTCACCGCCACAGCCAGGAAGGTCACTCAGGGGGCCGATTGCGGCCCACTACCTACTAGCACTCATGCTAGCCCTCCAGTGACTGGAGCCCAGGAACGCCCCCACAGAGGAGGTCAGGTGAGCCTGCTTACCCCACAGCAGGCTCTTAGGGAGGCCAGGCCACCTATTAGCAGCACGTACCAGCCATCGAGGGGCTTAAAGCCGGTGGCGCCCCCTCGGGGGAGACCAGGCAGCGCCTGTTGACCAAGCAGGCTCTCAGGGAGGCCAAACGTGGCCTCCACCTGAGCGAAGATAACCCAAACCAGGAGCCTACCCCTCAGGGAGGCCTTTAAGAAGGCTGGCTGCTGCACCTGGGCTGACGGCAGCTGTCTGCTGCTGACAAAGGCCTGGAAATCCAGATATCACCTGGGAACTCGTCCCCAGGGAGCTAGTTGACGAGGTTACTGCTGACGTCGACACCAGTGGAGAAAATCCTCCCAGGCACACTCGTGTGCCATGGCGTCGAGACTTCTTGCAAGGAGGCCGGTTGATGCCTACTACCTGTCCTGAAGTCCTGCTGCCCAGACCGCCCAAGCTGGCTACCAACAACCAGCTGGCTCTTATACCCCACCTGGGGCTGGTCCTTCCCGGAGGTAACTAGGAAACAAGTTCTCACTTTGCCCTAGGGCCCCCAAGACGGCGCAGTCTCTCGGGCAGTGCCTACAGACATGGACCTAATCACATTGCCAACAGCGGTGTACTCAGCAGAAGTGCTAACAAAAACCCTCTAAGCGAGGGGAGTACAACTTACGTCACCTGCCTCGGGGCGGCTGTCTTATTTCCCATGCAGCGGCCAACCGTAATGCGAGGGCGTCAGCCAATGGCAATGCTCGGGCCTCAGGGGAGCATCCGACCAGAACCGTAAACATCGGTTTATCCGATGTTCAGCTTACCCCGAGCCCTAAAGAAGGTGGAGCAGAGACATAAAGCAAGGGTAAACATTACTTTTTCATAGAAAAAATAGAACCCACCGGCCGAACCATCCTCCAGGAAGAGGCCGGGGGCCGCCAAAAGATGGCGGCCACCAAGCTCTGAAAGGCGGAAACAGCAGATAAAGTCTAATCGCAAACCGGCGAAAGACGCTTCGTTCCGCCCCACGACCACTGGCAAAGTCGCTGTCTCCTGCAACACCTCGACTGCGTTACTTGTAACCCCAGAACGCAGAGAAGGGGGCGGGCCTTGGCCGGACAACTCTGTAACAAGAGGAGGTTAGGTCAAGGATGCATAACAAGCCCTGTTTATACTTCAAGACAGGCCAGGGGCGAACGACCTTCCTTAGAAGGGAACGCCCCCATCCTTGACGGAACCTAGGCCAAGTGGTGCGACCTCAGTCTGCATTAGATCCACTCAGGGCTCGGGAAAGAAATATTATCACCTCTAATAATACACAATGAGGCCCCCGAAAACCCTTTTTCCAAAGCCCCGCAGAGCTGGGCGCAGATCTCACTACAGCTCATGCAAAAGTGCATACCCGGTCTTCAGCTACTTCACACTTTTACGCTAGGAAAAACACAGCTCGCCCCCGACACTACAAACCCTCGGGCAAGAGCGCAATTCAGTTACCCACATCAGTGGGTAAAACATACACGGAGAGGCAGCAAATTCTACTAGCAAAAGTGAGGCATACACACACAACCACATAATGTTGTAAAGAAGATCGTTCTTAGCTTACTCACGGGGAGCTGCAGGCCCTGCAAAATCCAGCGATGATCCAGACTTCCCCAAGCAACCCCTCAGGGGAGCGACGGTACAAAAAAGTCCTGAAAAACATAGTTTGAAAATGTTTCGCCCTACAGAGGGGGACTCACCAATCGCTCCTCGCGGTGCTTCAAACCAGCCCTCGAGCAAGTATCCGCCCACCGCTTCCTGAGGGGGGCGCTTTAACAAACAAACCAGGCGGGCCGTCAGAATCTTACATTTCCTGCTCATCATGGGCCCACCGGCCTGATGTAAAAACGCCCGGGGAAAAGGTCAGAGGAAGGGAAAAAGGCAGCGTTCAAGTCCGCTCCCTCGGGGGCGGAGTCCGCTGCCTACGCTGGTTCCGGTCGCCAGCCCCGGCTTCCTTCCTCTTCCGGTTGCGGGTGTCCCGCCTCTTTTGCGTCCCGCTCCTCCGCGGCGGGGGCGCTCGAGAGGCAACGCTGGCTCGTTGTTCCCGTCTCCAGCCCTCAGACTGAGACGGGAGAGGGACACCCGACTGCCTGGGCGCGGTCCCGGACCTCCGCGGAATGCATGTTTTAAATGCCGCCGAGCGCGCCCTCGCCTCTCTGAACTTTTCCACCACCGCCTCCACGGAGGTGCCGAAAAGCTCAGAGGGCGACACCGGGGCATCGAGGAGAAAGGATCTCTCTTTCCCCCCGATGTCCGCCAGGTTGAGCCACAGATGTCTCTCCGTGGCCACCATCGCCGCCATCGAGCGACCGATGGCGAAAGCAGTCTGCTTGGTGGCCCGGAGAGACAAATCCGTGGCCCGGCGCAACTCGGCCACCGCTTCAGGGGTTATTCCCTCCCCCTGATCGAGGTCCCCCAGCAGGTCTGCCTGGTAGGCCTGTAACACAGCCATAGTGTGTAAGGCCGCCCCGGCATGACCCGCCGACATGTATGCCCTGCCGTTCAAGCGCGCGGTGGTCCTGAGCGCTTCCGTCGGCAGGGTGGGAGCCCTTAGTGTCGATAACCTCCCGGAGGCGAGATAGTGTGCAAACGGCTCGTCTACGGGTGGCAACGACACATATCCAGCCTCGGGCAATCCCTCAACATCAGCGAAATTAGCCCGCTGATGTCGATGGATACGGGCTGAATAAGGTTTCTTCCATCCCTTCGAGATCTCTTGGTGGAGATCGGGAAAAAATGGAAGACTCCCAGGAGCTGGTTGGTCATGGGCGGAGAGAAAACGGTCGTCCAACCTACTTGGACGCACGTCATCTCTCCTAACACGCTGCCAGGGCAGCTGCAGTCTACCTGCAGCGCGCTCCATGACCTCCAACAACTCCCCATACATGGGACAGGGTGGTTGGGAAGCCTCAGCCTCAGGCGCTTCATTCGCCTCCCCAACCATCCTCTGCTCGAACGGAAGAGCAGCGGACGAGGAGGAGGAACCCAAATCCAGTTCCTCCTCCGAGGTCCGCCCCTCGCGATCTGGTTCGTCGTCAACCAAAACCACACCAGCCTCTAGGCGACGAGCCAGATCCAGCTGGGAACCCCAAGATTGTATGCGCCGCTCAGCCTCAGCACGAGCGGGGCCGTTCCCAGCTGCTGAGCTCTCTCCCCTCGAGAAGAGAGCCAGACGAGAGCGGAGCGTTCTCATAGGAAAACGCTCGCAGTTCGCACAGGAGGCTCCCTCGAGAACCTCCCGTGCGTGCTCTTCCCCCAGACAGTACACGCAAAGTGAGTGTGTGTCATCAGGTGTAAGATACCTGTTACACGGATCCACGCACCTGCGGAAGTGGCGCTGCTTGCTAGCACACTTTGAAGACATTTCCCAACGGTGAAACAGGCAAAACAGTCCCTGAAGACGAAAAGATACTGTCATGTTGGCAAGGCGCCCTTATATACTTCCTGGTCGCGCCTTGATGACATCATAGGCTGTCGCTGGTCAATAGGATTGACGTTTTTTGATTGTGATTTCAGGCACCTGTCACGCTGGAGGCGTTCCCCGTAGCGTAAGCAAAAGCTGACGCAGTGCGAGTTCCCTTTCGAAAGGGAACATTCTGTGTGAACACAGTGATAGAAAAACATGATTTCTATATCGTTCATGGAAGATTGTTTTTCTTAAATGGTTTAGTTGAATGTTCGTTTGACATAATCTTGTCTCTGTTTGAATTAGGATTATATTTTCTTACCACATTGACAGATCATTTTGCTTGTTTTAAACTCACTTCATTTTGAAAATCCCAGAAAACAAGACATAATATCGTATGGCATTTTACTACTTGATTTAAGAATATTTAGATATTTGGACTAGAATTAAGTTTTGCAGTGTAATAGGGAATGTTTGACCAAACCGTCATGTCGCTCCAAACCCGTAAGACTTTCGTTCATCTACAGAACACAAATGAAGATATTTTTAATGAAATCTGAAAGATTTCTGTCCCTCCATTGACAGCTACGCAACTACCACTTTGGCGCTTCAAAACGTTCATAAAGAGATCGTAAAAGTAATCCGTATGAATAGAGCGGTTTAATCCAAATTTTTTGAAGAGCCGCTTTCACACCTACCTTGTTTGGTGTGGATTTTCAGACTTTTCAGTTTGAGCCGAATCAAAATGACAGGTGTGAAACCTCCAACGGACCACAGTCCGGACCAAACAGACGAAATTTGGTCCGACGAAAAGAGGTGGTCTCAACAGAGGTTTGGTTCGTTTCTAGTGTGAAAGCATTTTCTGTATGGTTCGGACTTTCAGACCATTTACAGGAAGTTCCTGTTTATGTTTAAATATTATTTTTAAATGTAATCTCGGCTATATTGATCATGAAAAGTGCAAATATGCGCAATATGTCAAAGACAGAGTGGGTCAGAAATGATTTTAACCACTTCATTAAGTTGTTTTGTAGAAAGCCTTTCTTTAAAGTGAATTTTGTTTTGTATAAATTGTATCTTGATTTTAATCAATGTTTCATCAGCCAATTGCTTTAATAAATAACAAGCAAATAGGCTATAGCAGACATTATTCGTGACATGGATGCGCCGGAGCGATCACTTGCATTGCTCTTGAATGTGTCTCATAAATAAACCCAAACTCAGCAGCTACTGCCTCACAGACATGAGAAATATGTGTATAGAATGTTTGAAATGTCCACTTTTATACAATTCGAAACAAAATAATTAGTCAAGAAATGCGCACTGTTCACTAGTGGCAACGATATGCGTCTGTTTAGTCATTCTTGTCAAAGACGCTGACGTCAGACACACGTCCGTTTACAAACCAATCAATGTCAAGATGCCGCCCACATAGATGATGATGCCAGGACGCAAGTGTGTCATGTAAACTTATTTAGTCCGCTCGCATAATTGCAATGCGAAACCAAACCAAAACTAACCAAATGTATAAAATGTGTCAAAACATGAACTTTGGTTCGGACCTTGGTGCGGACTTTCAGGTGTGAAAACGCCCTCAGTCGGTTTATATGATGAACAGATTGAATTTACGACATGAGGGTGAGTAAATGATGACAGATTTTTCATTTTTGGGTGAACTGTACTGTTGGTGACCAAACAGTTGATGGGCCCATTTATATTTTTCTTCCCCTACTATGGAAGTCAATGGGGTCCACCAAATGTTTAGTTCCCAATATTCTTCAAAATATCTTAATTTGTGTTCAGCAGACATTCATGCAAGTTTGGAACAAATTGAGGGTGAGTAAATGACAGAATTTTCCTTTTTAGGGTGAACTATCCCTTTAGGCAACTAATTAGTGGCCTATATGCTGTAAAACACTCAGTTTATAATTTAATTTTGCCCTCATGCATAGGCTACTTGTCTTGGCAGTGCTCTGTTGGATTATGCATATTTTGATCAACAGTGTGCGGCCTGATCAAAAGCGATGTATTCTCTTAAAGTGGTATAACTTTCATCATGCTTTACACAACTTTTGGAACAATCACATTCTGTCAGCATAATCGGCTTTGTTTACCACAAAGAGAGACTAAATTGATGCCCATTCTGCCTTTATCTTAAAAATAAAGCGGAACAATTAAAGCCCATGTCTCTTTGCTCAGCTTTTGATGTAGCACAATGCTTTCCCACTCGCTGTTTCTTCTGGGGAAGTAATGTGAAGCACGCTGCTGGACCTCAAGCTAAGCGGTAACAAGCATGGGGCGGCTCCTTGTTTTTGCTCAATCGGAGGCATTCAGCAACAGTGTTTGGACTATCAGTATGATTTATTTGTCTGTATTGACCTGCGTCCCCTGCTTAATTACCCTGGGATAATCTCAGACAGAGCCTCTTGACACTGGCAGAGAGCCCAGCCACTTTGGCTCTGGGGACCAACTGTTGACCTGATGGTTGGGGGTTGACGGGCAGGGGCGCCGGGTTGCGGCCGCAGCGTCCACTCCGACTCCCGCTCTCTGCAGTGTCCGGAGCCGTGCACCTACAGCCTCCTGGGCGAGCGAGTCCCACCGCCCTAATGAGGCGTTAAAACGTGCCGACGCTCAAGCGGCTCACCCTAAATCATCGAGTGAGGACGGTGGCTCAACACATTCGTCTGATATAAAAATGATCCGACGGAGCCTTTGAACTCTCAAAGTTCAAGAAAACAAACCGAGCTGAGCTCTCCAAAGAAAGTAGTGCCACGTAAATTCATTTCCAAGACGACGTCCCACAAATGCACAATGTGAAGGGAAGCAAAACTAATTAGCAGGAAAGTTGTGCCTGCAGAATAAACATTTAAAAACACAGCATGATGCCTGAGATTACATTTGAGGTGTTTAGTCTGTGCTTTTCTAATTGTATTTTTCTATACGTCGTGCCAGTGGAGTTTTGGCTGTGGTTTATATATATAAAAAAAGAAATCAAATGAGATGGTTTGTTTGAAATCAAAGTAAGTGAGATCATTGCAATGCTCTCGCCAACTTTTACACAAATCATTTTCATTTTTTATATCCTAATAACATCTTCCCAAAAGTCAATGCAATTCATTAAAGATACGATTGCCTCGACATCCGGAGATTTCTTAAAACAATTTGAACTTGTTACACCGATCATAATGTTAAAGCCTGTAAATGACTGTATCTCAGTTGTTTCTACTAAATACGTGAGGAAACACTTTAGAGGAGACACATTTGAGATTACAGGTGCCTTTCCTCAGAAGACAAACTCCATTTTGTTCTCCATCTATTGGGAAACAACTGTGATATGGAAGGGAAGATTTCACTGTAAAAAAAAAAGCGATTTGTTATCACAACTTTTTATCTTTTGTCAAATCAACTTAGATAATTAATGTGATTCAAATAACATAATTGTTTGAGTTTCTATTTATTAAACCAATCTCGTTTGTTGTATTAACTCCAATTTTTCATTCCAGGATCTACTGGTGTCTTGTATGGCTTAATATAACATAAATTATGTCTCTTACTGAAATATGTAGAAGAAAACCCATCAAAGATCTACGTTATATAAAAAATCCATTATATATTTGGACAATGGGCTATTTCTACAACAACACAACTCGAAAAATGTTTCAGAGTTTAAAAAAATGTAATTGCATCTAAAACACACTCAAACACACATGTGCACACAAACACACTCTCACACACACACACTAGGGATGCATGATATTATCGGCACGACATTGGAATCAGCCGATAAACGCTTAAAATATAAAAATCGGCATCGGCCGATATGAAAAATTATGCTGATATGCCTTGCCGATATGATAACATGTTGATATGAGCTTGTAATAAGTGTGCAAGGAGTGCTATAGCGATAAGATCTTGTCAGCTGTGTGGTCATTCTTGAAGGAAAAACAAGCAAATGCATTGCATGTATGGTGATTTATATTGACAGTTTTTAAATGCTGCCTTAAAATTGTGAATCAACGCAGGATTGCCAGGTTTTCACAACAAAACTAGCCCAAAACAAGCACAATCACGTCTCCCTACTCTCTAGCGCAGCAGCCTCCACAGCAGCTGAAGCCTCCTCAAGGTCCTAGTGTCCGCCTGGTAGAATGTTATATATAGCCTATTTAGTGGGGGCGCTGTTGTTATTGTAATACAGTCCCTCCAGGAAAAACGCGATTATGAGATCGCGTGATTTAACACATAATCAGCCAAAGTCTGCATATTTATGCGGGGGCCGCATTTTTTCAAATACGCCGCACTTTCGCCGCATAAATTGCCTATTTCTGCATGCAAAATATGCGGGGCTAGCATGATTTCATAATCCCTGCATTTCCGTTGCAAAAAAGTAATATATATATATTAGCAGAAAGTTGAAAAATGTTTGTTTACTTCACACAAGAGCCGCCATTTTGCCATGGGAACGTTTTGAAGTGACGTAATTACCCGACAAGAACATCATCGAAAAGCTGCAAACCCCGTGGAGAAACCATAGATATCGGTGAAACCATGATGAAGCGCAAACTCCCATTTGCCAACAAAAATAACAGCAAAAGACGCGCAAAGCAGTTTCCCGGTGTGCTGACTGATTTCAAAACACAGCATCATGAAGCTTTGAAGCATTATGAATCAGTGAGTCGATTCAGCGGTTTGGAGCGTTATGAATCAGTGAGTCAATTCAGCGGTTTGAAGCGTTATGAATCAGTGAGTCGATTCAGCGGTTTGGAGCGTTATGAATCAGTGAGTCGATTCAGCGGTTTGGAGCGTTATGAATCAATGAGTCGATTCAGCGTTTTGGAGCGTTATGAATCAGTGAGTCGATTCAGCGGTTTGGAGCGTTATGAATCAGTGAGTCGATTCAGCGGTTTGTAGCGTTATGAATCAGTGAGTCGATTCAGCGGTTTGGAGCGTTATGAATCAGTGAGTCAATTCAGCGGTTTGAAGCGTTATGAATCAGTGAGTAAATTCAGCGGTTTGAAGCGTTATGAATCAGTGAGTCGATTCAGCGGTTTGGAGCGTTATGAATCAATGAGTCGATTCAGCGTTTTGGAGCATTATGAATCAGTGAGTCGATTCAGCGGTTTGGAGCGTTATGAATCAGTGAGTCGATTCAGCGGTTTATAGCGTTATGAATCAGTGAGTCGATTCAGCGGTTTGGATCGCCAAAGTCACGTATTTCAGCAGTTTGACACGCGATCCGAATATGAATCGACTCGCTGATTCATAGCATCATGATGCTGTGTTTTGAAATCGGTCATCACTATATAAGTCGTTATTTAGAGACGAACGGAGGTCTGACGGGTGTCCAACGACATGAGGGGACGTCATTAATGACAGAATTTACATTTTTGGATGAACTAACCCTTTAAGAGATTGCACTTTGTGCATTGGAAGCACTCAAATGTCTGTTTTGTAAAGCTACCTCTGTAAAACAGGAAGTTATTTATTCATTTTTCAGAAGTTGTAGCATATTCCTTTTGTAAAGCTACAGAACTTGTTTGACTCAATGTTTTGTAAATTTGATCCGTGTGTTTATTAAGGTCTTCAATAAAACAAGATGGGAACTCAAATATTCCCAGCACTTTCTGTGATGTAGTGCTTTTTTTCTCTTTTTCATCAAACCGCAGTTTTTGCAAGTTCCCGCAATTTCACTGCATAAAATTGCATAAATATCCCGCATTTTTTATCACATTTTTTAAGAAAACATGCCGCATAATCAAGGATTTTTGCCCGCAACAATCACAAAAAAAAGCCACATTTTTCTGGAAGGACTGGTAATAAAATGAAAAGTAGAATACACAAATAAACAGAAGTTACTTCTTTTTCTGAATAAATAAAGCCGTAATGATGTCAAAGCACAAGCATGACACTTGTAAATTAAATACTTTTATATACAGTTTATTAATCTGTAATACAATTTTATGAAATGGATGATGAAAAATAATCCAAGGAGCACTAAAATAATTGTATATTTTTTTTTATTTGAAGCTAAAGACAGCATCAACTGATGCCATGCCACCCCCCACTTCATGTGCACAAACATTAAATCCAAAAATAAAATATTTAGGTTACAACTGCATCTGACTTGTCTTCTGACTTTATTATTGTTATTTTCAGCGCTTTTAATATACTCTTATTATGAAAAGAACTTTATTAACATTTATTTATCTTTAACAAGTATCCTATTATTTATCTTTAACAAGAGACCTCCGAAATCTGAAACCAGAATGAAAAAAAAAAATGTTTTTGCTCAAAATGGTGGTTTTCAAACAGAGGGAAATACAAACATATATCGGTATCGATATCGACATCGGCCAAAATGAGTTGAAAAATATCGGAATATCGGATATCGGCAAAAATCCAATATCGTGCATCCCTAACAACAGATCGGCGAGCACGCGTGCACACACATACACACACATCTGACAGACTGCTCTGTCTCAATCAAGATGTGTTAGGGGCTGCCCTTGTCAGTCTTCATGACAGGGCCGAATCCGAAATCGCCCCCTAAACCCTCATTCACTATTCCCTACATTAGTCCACTAAAAGCCTATAGTTCACTTGATGAGTGAATGAAAACAAGTGCGTGAATTTGGACAGCCGCTGTGTGTACGTTGGCTGTACACTTGGTATTGCAGTGCAATGTGGGATTGAATGTGTGCACTCGACAACATCCACCATGGTTTTGGACTACAAATGGCTGTCCCCTCAAATAGTGACTTATTTGAGGGTATATCGGCGATTTTGGATTCAGCCAGGGAGAGTGCCGGCTTGCCGAATCGGAACCAGGTGACAAGTCAACCCTCATGTATAACATTACAGCTGATTGAGCATGTGTGCGTATGAGTTTGTGTGCACGTGTGTTTGAGTGTGTTTTAAATGCAGTTATAAAGCAATTAATTGGTTTTGTTTAACTCTGAAACATTTTTCGAGTTGGTTTATGGTTAAAATAGCTGCGGGTAGCACCAGTTGTTTGCAGAGTGCAACCATTCTACGTCATCGACATAGAACGCAAACAAAATGGCGCCGCCCATTGTCCAAATATATAATGGATTTTTTAAATAACGTAGATCTTTCATGGGTTTTCTACTACATATTTCAGTAAGAGACATCATTTATGTTATATTAAGCCATACAAGTCTTAACACCAGGGGATCCCTTTAAAGTTTTAAGGTAATCAAGTAACTTACTTTTTTAAGTTTGGGTGAGTTTAAGGGTAGGGTTAGGGACAGGTGTGGTGGTGTGGGTAAGTTTAAGGGTAGGGTTAGGGACAGGTGTGGTGGTGTGGGTAAGTTTAAGGGTAGGGTTAGGGACAGGTGTGGTGGTGTGGGTAAGTTTAAGGGTAGGGTTAGGGACAGGTGTGGGTAAGTTTAAGGGTAGGGTTAGGGACAGGTGTGGTGGTATGGGTAAGTTTAAGGGTAGGGTTAGGGACAGGTGTGGTGGTGTGGGTAAGTTTAAGGGTAGGGTTAGGGACAGGTGTGGTGGTGTGGGTAAGTTTAAGGGTAGGGTTAGGGATAGGGACAGGTGTGGGGGTATGGGTAAGTTTAAGGGTAGGGTTAGGGACAGGTGTGGGGGTATGGGTAAGTTTAAGGGTAAGGTTAGGGACAGGTGTGGGGGTGTGGGTAAGTTTAAGGGTAGGGTTAGGGACAGGTGTGGGGGTGTGGGTAAGTTTAAGGGTAGGTTAGGGACAGGTGTGGTGGTATGGGTAAGTTTAAGGGTAGGGTTAGGGACAGGTGTGGGGGTGTGGGTAAGTTTAAGGGTAGGGTTAGGGACAGGTGTGGTGGTATGGGTAAGTTTAAGGGTAGGGTTAGGGACAGGTGTGGTGGTGTGGGTAAGTTTAAGGGTAGGGTTAGGGACAGGTGTGGTGGTATGGGTAAGTTTAAGGGTAGGGTTAGGGACAGGTGTGGTGGTGTGGGTAAGTTTAAGGGTAGGGTTAGGGACAGGTGTGGTGGTGTGGGTAAGTTTAAGGGTAGGGTTAGGGATAGGGACAGGTGTGGGGGTATGGGTAAGTTTAAGGGTAGGGTTAGGGACAGGTGTGGGGGTATGGGTAAGTTTAAGGGTAAGGTTAGGGACAGGTGTGGGGGTGTGGGTAAGTTTAAGGGTAGGGTTAGGGACAGGTGTGGGGGTATGGGTAAGTTTAAGGGTAGGTTAGGGACAGGTGTGGTGGTATGGGTAAGTTTAAGGGTAGGGTTAGGGACAGGTGTGGGGGTGTGGGTAAGTTTAAGGGTAGGGTTAGGGACAGGTGTGGTGGTATGGGTAAGTTTAAGGGTAGGGTTAGGGACAGGTGTGGTGGTGTGGGTAAGTTTAAGGGTAGGGTTAGGGACAGGTGTGGTGGTGTGGGTAAGTTTAAGGGTAGGGTTAGCGACAGGTGTGGTGGTGTGGGTAAGTTTAAGGGTAGGGTTAGGGACAGGTGTGGTGGTATGGGTAAGTTTTAGGGTAGGGTTAGGGACAGGTGTGGTGGTGTGGGTAAGTTTAAGGGTAGGGTTAGGGGCAGGTGTGGTGGTGTGGGTAAGTTTAAGGGTAGGGTTAGGGACAGGTGTGGGGGTGTGGGTAAGTTTAAGGGTAGGGTTAGGGACAGGTGTGGTGGTATGGGTAAGTTTAAGGGTAGGGTTAGGGACAGGTGTGGTGGTGTGGGTAAGTTTAAGGGTAGGGTTAGGGACAGGTGTGGTGGTGTGGGTAAGTTTAAGGGTAGGGTTAGGGACAGGTGTGGTGGTATGGGTAAGTTTTAGGGTAGGGTTAGGGACAGGTGTGGTGGTGTGGGTAAGTTTAAGGGTAGGGTTAGGGACAGGTGTGGGGGTATGGGTAAGTTTAAGGGTAGGGTTAGGGACAGGTGTGGTGGTATGGGTAAGTTTAAGGGTAGGGTTAGGGACAGGTGTGGTGGTGTGGGTAAGTTTAAGGGTAGGGTTAGGGACAGGTGTGGTGGTGTGGGTAAGTTTAAGGGTAGGGTTAGGGACAGGTGTGGTGGTGTGGGTAAGTTTAAGGGTAGGGTTAGGGATAGGGACAGGTGTGGGGGTATGGGTAAGTTTAAGGGTAGGGTTAGGGACAGGTGTGGGGGTATGGGTAAGTTTAAGGGTAAGGTTAGGGACAGGTGTGGGGGTGTGGGTAAGTTTAAGGGTAGGGTTAGGGACAGGTGTGGGGGTATGGGTAAGTTTAAGGGTAGGTTAGGGACAGGTGTGGTGGTATGGGTAAGTTTAAGGGTAGGGTTAGGGACAGGTGTGGGGGTGTGGGTAAGTTTAAGGGTAGGGTTAGGGACAGGTGTGGTGGTATGGGTAAGTTTAAGGGTAGGGTTAGGGACAGGTGTGGTGGTGTGGGTAAGTTTAAGGGTAGGGTTAGGGACAGGTGTGGTGGTATGGGTAAGTTTAAGGGTAGGGTTAGGGACAGGTGTGGTGGTGTGGGTAAGTTTAAGGGTAGGGTTAGGGACAGGTGTGGTGGTGTGGGTAAGTTTAAGGGTAGGGTTAGGGACAGGTGTGGTGGTGTGGGTGAGTTTAAGGGTAGGGTTAGGGACCGGTGTGGTGGTGTGGGTAAGTTTAAGGGTAGGGTTAGGGACAGGTGTGGTGGTGTGGGTAAGTTTAAGGGTAGGGTTAGGGACAGGTGTGGTGGTGTGGGTAAGTTTAAGGGTAGGGTTAGGGATAGGGACAGGTGTGGGGGTATGGGTAAGTTTAAGGGTAGGGTTAGGGATAGGGACAGGTGTGGGGGTATGGGTAAGTTTAAGGGTAGGGTTAGGGACAGGTGTGGGGGTGTGGGTAAGTTTAAGGGAGGGTTAGGGACAGGTGTGGGGGTATGGGTAAGTTTAAGGGTAGGTTAGGGACAGGTGTGGTGGTATGGGTAAGTTTAAGGGTAGGGTTAGGGACAGGTGTGGGGGTGTGGGTAAGTTTAAGGGTAGGGTTAGGGACAGGTGTGGGGGTGTGGGTAAGTTTAAGTGTAGGGTTAGGGACAGGTGTGGTGGTATGGGTAAGTTTAAGGGTAGGGTTAGGGACAGGTGTGGGGGTATGGGTAAGTTTAAGGGTAGGTTAGGGACAGGTGTGGTGGTGTGGGTAAGTTTAAGGGTAGGGTTAGGGACAGGTGTGGTGGTATGGGTAAGTTTAAGGGTAGGGTTAGGGACAGGTGTGGTGGTGTGGGTAAGTTTAAGGGTAGGGTTAGGGACAGGTGTGGTGGTATGGGTAAGTTTAAGGGTAGGGTTAGGGACAGGTGTGGTGGTGTGGGTAAGTTTAAGGGTAGGGTTAGGGACAGGTGTGGTGGTGTGGGTAAGTTTAAGGGTAGGGTTAGGGACAGGTGTGGGGGTATGGGTAAGTTTAAGGGTAGGGTTAGGGACAGGTGTGGGGGTATGGGTAAGTTTAAGGGTAGGGTTAGGTGTAAGGGAAGTGTCAACTGTGTAATTACAAATCTAACTACATAAATTATTTACAGACGTAATTACAATGTAAAAACATGTATGTACACAATAAGTGCAATGTATCAAATTATTAATTAAAATGTTAGTACATAGTAGTTAAGGCGACCTAATATAAATTGGGTCCGAAAATGCCAACAACCAATCAGAGCAATGGAGTAAGTGACGTGTTGAGCGACGCATAGTTGTCAACAGAACTCAACTGCACGCACGCTGGAAGAAGTAGAAGAAGAAGATGAGTGTAAACGATCTTTGTCGGTGTTGTAAACATAATTTAAGGACACACTGAGTACTTACCAACACCATCATCATTTCTGAGAGAAATTGTAACGGTGAATGCATACGAACAAGTTCTCCGTTTGGTAAACAAATTCAACCCAAGCGCTCTTTGGTGACGTGATGACGTTACTGTTTATCATCTGTCCATCATCGTATAAAACCCGCCCTGATGATTTGATTGGTCCAAACAGCTCTGGTTCCAGCATAGTTGCTTCACAATGGATCAAGTCCAGACCGAACTTCCCGACCTCAAATGTTGTGGGCGGGGCTAAGATCGGCTGGCATCCAGGCTAGTTTACGTAGATTTTTTTGTATTTTTGGCTTTAGTTTTAGTTCTGTTTTAATTTCTCAGGGAACCATTGTTACAGTCGCAACCCGAGACGTTTTTTTCTTTTTCATTTTAGTTTTAGTTAGTTTTTTTTGTGATTTTTTTTTTCTTTTTATCATTTAGGTTTCATTTATTTAATTTATTTTTTAGTTCAGTTTTAAGATTTATTTAGTTCCTTAAACTTGTCATTTTTACCGTTTTGTCATATATATTTATGATATGATGATAATTATCATCACATAAAAGTAATTCAAATGATTTTTTATTTTTTATTTAATGAACAGATAACAGGCCTTAATTACTTTTTTAACAAGGCATTTTGGAGCAAACCATTTTTTATTTATTTCATTATTACTATTATTTATTGTGATTCAACAGGAGTTAAAATACAAAGCTATATAAAATATAACAAAATAAAATGTACCATCATATTTATCATAAAATGATCTATTTTTCTTCTTTTTTTTTCAATTAACATTTTTAGTTTTGAATGTTCAGAGAAATTATGTTTTCATAACATTAGCTGGCGAATCTCTGATCTTCCTCCTTCCACTGACAGTGAGTTTCATCGTAGAGTGAAAATTCTTCTTTAGTGCATCTCACAAAATGAACAAAAGCGCACCTCAAACACTCAAAGACATCAGTGAAAGGGTTGTGAAGGCTGTACCTGTTGGCAGACATGAGGAGCTGCTGCTGCTGCTGCGGTGTGAAGGGACGGAGGGGCCGGCGGGGGGGCTCATCACTCTCTCCACACTTCTGCTGTCACTCTCTGTGTGATGGAGCGTTACTCACAGTCACACCCACGGACACAGCTTCCTCCAGCTTATGCTGACTGGGGGAGATCAGAGACAGTCAGGACACTGCACTATACTCCAATCACACATGATATTCACGTATGGACAAAAACCTCACATATTTTGTGAGATTTTTTTTTAAATCAAAGTAAGTGAGATCGTTGCAATGCTCTCCCCAACTCAACCCCAAAATCATTTTAATTTTTAATACCCTATTATATCTTTCTTAAAGTCAATGAAATCCATTGCCTCAACATCCGGAGATTTCTTTAAACTGGAACTCGTTACACCGACTCGTTAAAACTTCTGTCATAATGTTAAAGAAAATGACTTTAACTCAGCTGTTTCTTCTGAAGGAAAACTTTAGAGGAGACACATTTGAGATTACAGGGGCTTTTCCTCAGAAGACAAACTCCATTTGTTCTCCATTTAATCTGATGTTGCTATAAGGGAAACAAGTGTGAAATCGAAGGGATGGTTTTTGATTGATTTCTCAGCATGCAAATTATCCCACAAATCAACTTTTTATCTTTTGTCAAATCAACTTAGATAATGAATGTGATTCAAATAAAACAATTTTGAGTTTCTATTTATTAAAGGGGTCATGAACTGGCTTTTAAAAACATTTTATACTGTTTTCTGAGGTCAACTTATGACGTGGTTTTTACATTCAGAAATATCATAATGAATAAGTAATAGGCTATTTTCTGCCTTGGTTTTGAGGCTCTCTGAAGAAACAGTCAGTTTCTATGGGTGTGAAGCACTGAAGACTTTGAAGTAAACGCCCACGGCTAGGATTGGATAAGATTAGCATATTTAATGAGCTTCAGCTCACCTCAGTGCATGTGGGGATTGTCTGGAGAATCGCTCACAGGACTCGAATCAAACAAACACAAAGATTCATCTCTCATCCACCCGCGATTGATTGGAATGTTATATTTGTATTACTTGGCCCATTCGGTGGATATAACCGCAAACCGTACACACACACACACACATGTGCACGCAAGAAAGGAATGTTATTTCACTATTTAAGATAGCCCGTCGGCAGGCCGGTGATACGTGTTGGTAGCCGTCTGAAAAACATATCGCCCCAGCTTTGCGAGCTGGTGTTACAAGTCCGAGTCTGATTACGAATGAACCAATAACACCTTCTCCAGCCTGTGACCGCGTGCTAAGGTATGTAATCAATAGGGGTGTAACGGTACACGTATTCGTACCGAACCGTTTTCGGTTTCGGCTTTCGGTTCAGTGCACGCGGTTTCCGAATGCAATCTTTAACAGTTAACAGTCGGCTTGTTTTAAGAGCGGAACACACTTCAATCCGAGTTCCCACACGAACATATTAAGTATTCAGTCCATTTTATCACGAAATTCAAACGATAAATGCCGTTTTGACGCTCTTCAATGTGACGTGACTGATCACTGATCATAGTTCCAGCGACCGCGCGACGCATGAACGCGATCATCTGTGAACACGATCGATCATCTCTTCCTAAAGAATAAACATGAATGAACATCTGAAGGTGTGTTGAGGATACATTACAACTTACTGTCACGCATCATATGTGGTGTAATCGCTCAATCAGTGTTTCAACTGCAGAAAGACGTCAATATAACTGCTGTAAACATGTAGCATCACATTTACCTCAGGCAGTCATTCAGTGTCCACAGAATATTATTCATTAGAGAAATCAACTCTTTCACTAAATATATGCTCTATATTAGCCTAAATATTCATTATATTAGCCTATATATTCATTATATTAGCCTATATATTCATTATATTAGCCTATAAATTCATTATATTCTACTTAAACTGTTAGTGATGTCTTGATTATTTATGTTTAAATAAACCATCAAATGTATGTCATAAAAATGACAGACACTGTGTATAAATGATTATATTTCAACAGCGAATTGGAGAAAAAGCTATTTTATAATTAGATATTGGGCAAATGTGAAGTTTACAAGTACTGTGTTATTTGATTGTTGATTATTATACCCAAAAATAAATAGGCTAATTGTTTGGACTCTGTTGTTAACCTTTAACATTAATGTGCAAGTAAGGGCTCCCTATAAATTTACAGCAATATCTTCAATAAACATTTAGTTATAATTTAATTCATTTAAGGACAGACACTTTTTTTTTTTAGTAAACCACTGTTTAATAAAAATAAATAAAAAGCAATTTTGTAAAACTGCTGTACCGAACCGTGACTTCAAAACCGCGGTATGAAGCGATCCGTCATTTTTTTGTACCGTTACACCCCTAGTAATCAATAGATATCAAACGATCTGTAACAATGCAATACTATCACAAATAAAAACATGTTTTACTCACATTAGTGTGTTGCAGCGTTCCTGTCGGATCCAATATAGAAGGCACAGCATTGTGTTTTAATCTCAATCTGTCTGCACATCCAGTCTCGACCTGTGGCTTGTTTACAATCGATTCTGCGGTGAAATGAAGCGAACAAACGCAATGTCTTACGTGAGCTGGAACCGGCATGTTTATTGCTCGGTAGCGCGATCCGTTTAGCTCGGTGGGCGGGGCTTGAGGCGGTGCTTCTGCGTCCTATTACGTCAGTGGTCGACATATTCTGAGATCTCTCTTTTTCTGGGCAATAAAAGCTTTTCTTTGACTATCAAGGACGTTTTCAGCTCTGAAACTTACAGGATATTCTTATATCACGATGAACTTTTATATATCAAAGGCTCAAAGGAAAATGTATTTCTCAATTCATCACCCCTTTAAATATCAATCTTGTTTGTTGTATTAACTCAAATTTCAATGGGGGCGTCAAAAATCTCACATGCATCGGAGTAAAGGCCTGTTCACACCGGGGGAATTTCCGAGCGCATTTATCACAGATGTTTATCGCCTCATGACTAAACAAAGGGCGCCAATGTGAGTGTGCACACCGACGCGCAAAACGCCAGGAGTAAAAGTGTAATTAAATAAACGCTGTGTGTTCGTTTTTTTGTTTTGATGTGGCGTGTAGACAGTAAAACACCACTTGGTGGCGCTCAAGCATAAAACGGTCTTGCCCAGCACACATTGATACGACGAAGAGGAAGTAAGTAGACAAAGATAAAGATGAGCTGCTAATGCTGCTCGCCAGTTAGCAAAAAGTGTGTGAATGGTTTTGGCAAGCACGTAAATACTGTCTCTCTTCTTCTTCTGTGTGACAAGCGAGTGTCAGAAGCATAAAGTGGCGCAGCACCACCTTGTGTACCGGAGCGCATAGGCGTCGATTTCGGGGGGGACGGGGGGGACGCGTACCCACCAGATTTCATCATGAGTCCTTTTGTACCCACCACTTTTTTTTTTTTACACCTCGAGTTCAATTTTACGGTGAAGCATTGCTGCCACACACATATTATTTTTTCCACTCAATTGTGTCGTAATAACGATATCTTATGTCGTTTTAACGACATCTCAAGATCTTATGTCATTTTAACAACATCTTTTGTCGTAAAAACTTTTGAAAAGCAGAAGCAAGCTCCGTAAAATAGGCTCTTCCGCTGCCTGTATCAGTGGCAGTCCCCATAGCATGAAATTGTTGTAATGTATTGATGTAGCCTACAGTTCTTAACAGCCATGGGTAGAAGGTGCCATGGACCGTTCATGATTAGCGTAATGACGGACCCCGGTGCAACCACAAATATCATAGCTATCTATAGGCCTACTGTAATTAAGACATTCAAGAAATGTATTAAAAAGAAAGACGCTTTCAGCTTTACTCAAAGTAGAGCCCGACATTTCTGCCCGAGCCCGACGGGCCCCGACTTTTTTACGCCCCTAGGGCCGGGCTTCGGGCCAATTTTCCAGTCATAGCCTACCTCAGACGCGGGCCGGGCTTCGGGCCTTTTTAGGCTATAGGACGGCGCTATGCAACACGCATCTCCGCAAATGAGTAAAGCAAGCCAACACGCAAACTGCCACAAGTGAAACTGAAAATAAGTTAAGTCTGAGATGCTCAAAAGCACAATCATCTTCATTAAAACTAATGAGACTAAAGGCTCTTACAGTGCTCAGGTCGCTCGTTCTCATAATGCGGACTTTGATGTTGAAATGAGCTGATGAATAAAATGCTTATATCTGTTGCTTTCGTTGACATGAACTCCGTTAAATGTGCATATAGCACGGGAATTGAAGATCGGATTTATATTCATTTCGCGGAGAGGTGTAGCCTAAGGTAAGACAACCAGCATGTTATTTTAATTATTTGTTTAGATTGTGTAGCCCGTTTTGTTTGCGCACCGTTGCGATCTGCCTGCCTCATCTTGTCAAAAATGCCTTTTTATTGTGATGGTGGTGATAGTAGGCTAAACGTTTAAACGATGCTTTAAGTGTTTTATATGGATTTTATAAGCAAGACAAGTCAAGTGTTGATTTCAGAGGCTAAAGCGTTGGGTTAACTCACTGTCGGCCGCTGGCCGCCACTTTAAAAAGCAAAAACTTTAGTTTAACAAGCAAAAAAATGCTTCAAACATTTTTCTAAATTAACTTAATAAAGAAACGAAACGAAATATAGCCTAACTACTTTGAAAGTGTTGATTTGAGAGGCTAAAGTGTTGGGTTAACTCACTGTCGGCCGCTGGCCGCTTGGTAGTCACTTTAGTTTAACAAACAAAAAAATGCTTCAAACATTTTTCTAAATTAACAAAGAAAGAAACAAAAAACAAAAAAAGAAACAAAACGTAATATAACTACTTTGACATTAAAAACAAAACTGAACTATTTTAATGGCTGCAACTAATGTGTAATAGGGAGGACAAAAAAAAACACGGGCTCCAGTGGGACTCTGATAAAGAAGTGGTAAAAAAAATGGCAAAAATGAAAAATATTAAAGAATTCACGGGGGGGCTTTCGTCGGCATGAGTAAGATAGGCTAGAAGACCCGCAATATGTCTCTCAGCTGACATTTTTATATATTTACATTAGTAAGCTACAGGAGATAGTCTTTCAAAACATGACCTGCGTGAAAGAGAAAACAAAAATGCATCATGTACCCAGCACTTCTGAAAATGCACTTCTGAATGCGTCTCTGTCCACAGCACATTTCAAACCAAACTGACGCCCATGCCGGAGCGCCATCATCTACTGAATTTGTACATTCACTCGGCGCATCGCCAGTGAAAATCGATTCGGTGTGAACACAAAGACGCGCCGAAAAACGCCTCGAAAAATGCTGGCGATATTTGTCCCGGTGTGCCCAGGCCTTAAAGGGTTAGTTCACCTAAAAATGAAAATTCTGTCATTAATGACTTACCCTCATGCCGTTCGACACCCGTAAGACCTTTGTTCATCTTTGGAACACAAATGAAGATATTTTAGTTGAAATCCGATGGCTCAGAAAGGCCTCCATTGGCAGCAATGACATTTCCTCTCTCAAGACCCATAGAAGCTACTAAAGACATCGTTACAAAGTCCATCTCACTACAGCGGTTCTACAATAACTTTATGAAGCGACGAGAATATTTTTTGTGCGCAAACAAAAAATCTAAATAGCGACTTCATTCAACTTTATTCTGGGCCTCAGACGTGAACTCACGAAGCACCACAACGCATGCGCGAGAGTAGAGCCGGCGTTCGGACACATGACCTGGAAGCGAGGAGATTTGGTTACAAGCAGAGGAAGACAACACTGTATCTAAGCTGTTGAGTTCTACATTGATCGTGTTTTAGATATTGGCGTAGTGCTCAAAATGGGGCTAAAGTGAGCATTTCATGGATGCCCGAACTGTGCTCGACGTCATATTCTCGCGCATGCGTCGTGACAGTGCTTCGTGAGTTCACGTCAGAGGCCCAGAATAAAGTTGAATAAAGTCGCCATTTTGTTTTTTCTTACTGCTAAAAATGTTTCTCTCAGGTACGTCACCAGTGTAAGCTTTGCGCTCAAAACTTCTGCATCACTCTGGTCAACTCAACGTAGGCCATAGCAACAACAAAAAATGTATCTTGATTTTATCTTGTGGTTATATTGGGAAAAACAGTTGGGGGGGCATTTTACCCATGGGGCGTTTTCCCCCACTCTACGCTACTACTGCAATTTTAAAACATTTTTAATACGATTACAGTTATTTTGTGTTAATATTACAACCTCAAAGGGTCTATATGTAACAATTTTCATGTATTAATGGCTTCTTGTATTGCCAAAGTGTGCCAACGTGGTTGTCCTATGTTGTCTATTTAAGCCTGTTGACAGATTTTTATGTGAAGGACTCGGGAAAATCAAAAGGATGTGATGGTTAAAGGAGAGTGGGGTAAGATGAGCCCATGTTTAATTGTGTGGTCCTCAAGACAATAGAAAATTAGGCAGAAGTACAATGAAAGTATATGCAGTAATTTCAGGATGTTTGCTATCATTTTAAATGATCATCTCTGACAAAGGGCTCTAAAAATATGGCTTTTTATTTTTTTTAAAGTGTTCATGTGGCTCAATTTACCCCAGGTGTGTGGGTAAATTGCATTATCTGGGTGTAAATGGACCATCTAATTGAATCTGAATCCCATGTGAGATTCTAAAGATAATTGACCTCTTTTAAAAACACCTTCAATAATCATATTTCATTTCTCAAAGCTAACTTAAACAACATAAAACCAACCAAACGAAGTTGAAATTTCAATATCTTTTAATCGTTTGCTTTTCTGAAACAATATGTCGAACACCAAAGTTGTAAACCTTCCCAAAAACAAACTAAACAGAGTTTGTTGAGTAAAATTAAATACAATTTAAACTGAATTAGAATGAATGAATAAATGTCACTGAAACTAATAAACATTTTAGTCATAAGGTTCTTGGCATGGTAGTTTTTCTGCAATATTGAACATGTTAGGCTATATTAGGGATACAGGTGGAGAGATGTGTATGATTGAGCATCTTCTGGGTCTTAGGGAAGGATTTGCTGTACTTGTACATTGTTCCTATCAAATAAACTCAAATAACTTGTTTTATGTTTAAGAAAATGATCAACTAAACCAGTTGTGTAGCATTACATTGAAATGATGCCCGTTTATATAGAGTTTTAACAACAGTGCCTTATGGTGGGGTAAGTTAAAGCGCTGGCTCGATTTACCCCACAGCATTTGGCTCACGTTGCCCCATTGCTGACATTTTGGATAAAACTAGCTAGCTAACCAATTCAGGCTAATATTTAGCTAAATGATTCGCATGGTTTTATACATGCTAAATCACCAATACGGATCATAAATATTTTTAGACCTGGACACATTTGATTATTACATCCGTACAAAATTTTACTTTTTATTTTACAGTTTTTACAGTCTGAATGCGTGCCTTCCACTCATCCCATGTGCTTCTCTTTTTCACAGTCAGAAAATGATGGTCACATGACAATAAGAGTGTTTGGTGGCCAAGACAAAGGACATGGGTCAACTTACCCACTGGCTCATCTTACCCCACACTCACCAAACGCACGCTCCCGAGAGCCTCTCTTCCGTATGACACATGAAATGAATGCTTATACAATGTTCAGGATAATACAGAAAGATCTATTCTGTACTATATCAATGTGTCATGCGAAGAAAAGGGAATTATTCAAACTATAGTCTCACATAGCGAGATCTATATTCTCAAATACACTTCATAATCAAACTATCATAATTGTTAAAGGGGTGGTAAACCACGATTTCACTTTTCTAACTTTAGCTAGTGTGTAATGTTACTGTTTGAGCATAAACAAAACCTGCAAAGTTACAACGTTCAAAGTTTAAAGCAAAGGGAGATAATTTCTTTTAAAGAAATCATTTTCTAAGGACTACAGCAAACGGCCGGTAGGGACTACTACACATTCACCCAGGATCTCTGACATCACCAGCCCCAATATTTGCATAAACCCCTCCTCCGAGAATATTAAATAAGGGGGGGGCGAGGCCATTTTGTATCGCAGCAGGGAAGCGTTGTTGTGGTATAGTTAGTAGGCTGGAGTGTTGTTGCCGCAATGCCGACGAAACGCTGTTATTTTCATCTGGATTGCAGGTCCACTTTGTTCAGCCTTCCTAGGGACGGGGTGCGTTGCAGTGCGTTTAACATACAACGTTATATGCATGTGTGTATGAGACCGAGGGGAACAGGTGGCATTTGCAGCAGATATATGCTGCCCATCATAAATCAAAGCACGAGACAGACAGGGGTCGGAGGAGAAGACCGGAAAATGTGACATAATGGACAATATTCGTCTGTATTTGCAATCCACGAGCCGCGGTTCAGCTGCGCGAGACAAACACTGCCAGTGTGAAGCACGACGGGCTCGCGCGGCTCCCGCTGCACATTTCACGGAGGAAAGCTTCCACAATCTTCGCGAGTTCAATGCAGGATTCGCACAACGGCTTGTCCTGAAAGATGGATTTAAAAACAGAAGCTGTTTACGGGCCACAACCTGTAAGTATGATTTATTTTTCGTCGATGTGTTTTCCTGTAATAGTTCGTATTGTTAATTGTACGTTGTAGCAAGGAAGTAAACACATGACAATGCTGTTTGGCTCTGCAAACCAGTTTGTTAAATGCTCATTCATACTTAACGTTATCCGACAAACACCTAACGTTACAAACTTTTTTTTAAATCTCAACAGCGAACTTGGCATTAGTGTAAATTATTCTTTGATTAGAGCTTTTATGTGTTGTTTATCTACAGGCATGCTAAACATGGTTCTGTGTTTGATTTGGCTACTAGTAAAGCGAATGTTTAGTGTTCGTTCTTGCGACAGATATTTGGCAAATCGTTCTAAAAAATACACAAGTAACAGTGCCATTCAGGAGCGATCACTATAGATCCGCAGTCTTTACTCTGAAGGACTGAACAGGTTCTGCTCGATCATCTTCACTAAAATTGTCTGGGTCTGATTCGGGCTCAAATTGGTGTGGTTTTATTGACGCCATTGTTTCTAATACTACCAAAAGCACAGTCTACCGGTAAAGGTAAGGGGCGTGACGTTTCCGACAAACGCGCACTAGGCGGTTAGCGAATCACAACACACTGGGCCAGCTAACCAATCAGAGCCCATTGCGTATTTTTGAGGGACTGGCTTCATAGAATCCGGAAACCATCAGACCGTTTTTACAAGGAGGGACAGAGCAGTGTAGAATAAAGGTAAAATATATGAAAAATAATGCAATTTTTTAAAAACGAAGCATGAACACATGTTACAGTGCACCCCACAAACACAATCAAGCCTTCGAATGTGTTTTACCACCCCTTTAATTACCTCATCTGTCGACATAATGCCGGGAGCTGGTACAAACCAAGCGGCAACCTCCCGCAGTTTCTCTTGAAGCCAATACGGAAGTGACTTAAACTGCAGTTCATCGACTGACCACTAGAGACAGACTCCAGAAGGAGCAGAATCTCATTGAGCTCAAATGCCCATCTTTACAGCAGAAGAACACATGTTTACAGTCTGGTACAAATTGTGGTTTTGGTCTATACGGCTAATGTTGCCCTTCATGACGACTGTGAGGGGGGGTGATTTTTTTATAACTCATTCGTTTAAAGTCCTGCATAATTAAGAGCGTGGCCACTTTGAGTGACAGGTGACCACCCACGACCTCTTTGTCCATTTTCTGTAATCCGGGAGTGACGCGCGATGGCGACGGCCAGCTCGTCCATACTTTGCGCTTCAAAACTGCTCTTCAGAATCCTATGGGTGACGTCACGGACACTACATCATATTTTTATGGTAAAAATACATCCACATCACTATGATCAGATGATTTCTGAACTGCTGTCATTTTTTGTTGTGTTTATTCTGTTATTGAAAGAGACACACACACTCACACACACACACACACACACACACTCACTAACTCACACACACACTCACAGGCTCCTCCTCTTGCCCGAGCGCAGGGATCCCGCTGGGCAGAAGCGCCACTCTCTCTCCAGGGGAAGGCGGCCCTCAGCGCGGGGCCTCTTTATCATGCAGCCGCCGGCCCCTGGCCTTGGGAACTGACTTGCAGCAGTGTACACATCTATTGGTTTGGCTCGGGGCCGGAGGCTCCCTTTGTCTCCCCTGCAGACAGAGATGCCGACTGGGAAGTGCATGTCATCGCTGAGTTACCGAGGCAGCCAACCTTCAAAACACCCTGAAATTTTAAGCACAACTGCATCATGGGACATCTACTAAGGTCTGTGGCCCACAGCGGCCTTTTGAACAGGAATGGTTATGAACCCTCACCCTTCTTTAAGAGGAAAAGAGAGGACATCATCTCCCTTTGACAGGACATTAACTAAACCATGCCGTGGACAAGGACATGGAGCTAACCAAAACAGCTCACAAAATCACAAATCAAGCCTATTTTACAGGGTTATTGTCATGATTATTAATCACATTTACCCACAAATTCTCATCATCACAATGTGTCCAAAGCTTTTTTGATTTAGTCTTTTATTAATTCACATAATTCTTAATAGTTATTCTTGTTACTATACAGAAATTTGTATGTAAGTCAGCCAGTACAACAAAATACCACGATGTAAAAATACTTTAAATAAATAAATATCATTATTTTACCAACGATAATGGACTTTTTAGGTTGATATTCTCATTCTAGGACATTTTATTGAATTATATTATGGGATATGTTATTGAATTATATTATATTATATTGATATGAACACTGTGAGTGCAGGATGAGTCATCAATATTTTTCGAAAAAAGAAAGATTGTGTAAATATGCATATTTATGTATTTAAATGGACTAAAAGACATAATCAAATTTTGATTTGACCTGGACATGTTCTTGACAGGTTTCCTGAAAGAGTTGGAGTTGTTGTTCTTATTAAGCATGTTACACTATATTGCCAAAAAGTATTGGGACGCCCCTCCAAATCACTTCCATGTATAAATGCAAAGCGTGGGATGCAGTGGGGTAAAGCATGCCACCACTGGACTCTAGAGCAGTGGAGACGTGTTCTCTGAGTGACCAATCACGCTTCTCTGTCTGGCAATCCCATGGACGAGTCTGGGTTTGACGGTTGCCAGGAGAACGGGACTTGCCTGACCGCATTGTGCCGCGTGTAAAGTTTGGTGGAGGGGGGATTACGGTGTGGGGGTTGTTTTTCAGGAGTTGGTTCCAGTGAAAGGAACTCTTAATGCGTCACCAAGACAGTTTGGTCAATTTCATGCTCCCAACTTTGTGGGAACAATTTGGAGACGGCCCCTTCCTGTCCCAACATGACTGACCTCCATAAAGACACGGATGAGCGAGTTTGGTGTGGAGGAACTTGACCGGCCTGCACAGAGTCGTGACCTCAACCCGATAGAACACCTTTGGGATGAATTAGAGCGGAGACTGAGAGCCAGGCCTTCTCGTCCAACATCAGTGCCTGACCTCACAAATGCGCTTCTAGAAGATTTCCCATAAACACACTCCTAAACCTTGTGGAAAGCCTTCCCAGAAGAGCTGAAGCTGTTAGAGCTGCAAAGGGTGGGTCAACTCCATATTAAACCCCACGGATTAAGAATGGGATGGCATTAAAGTTCATGTGCATGTAAAGGCAGACGTCCCAAAACTTTTGGCAATATACTGTAGTGTATTTCATATAAAAAAGAGTATCTCTGTATATTCGATGTATTGAGGAATTGTGAAGCGCAAATGTACAAAATCATTGCATTCTAGTGACAAAGCGTCCGTGGGCCGTCCTGATGAAGAGGATCCTGTGGATGTAAAAGCACAGGTAGAGTTGAGAAAGTGGAGAAGACGAGAGCGGGACGGCATGGATGTCACTCAGCGGTTTGAACTCAGCAGGGACTCTCAGTGTCATGTTATGTGTGACATGTATTCAACAACTCCTTTCTACATGACAGAAAAGAATTGTGCTAGGCCAGCCCTGCGACTAAAGTGTATGAAATTGCATTATTAAAAAACGTATTTCCAAAGCCTTGAGGAGGACGCCTCACATTGACCGTGCAGTCGAGGTCAGTGGAGCATCAGCGGCGAGAAAAGAAAACACTTCAGGATTATTTGATTCATTCAGTATTTGGTGGGAAAAGGTTGTTTGTAAGTCACTTTTGGAACAATTTTTAATAAACAAGTTACGATAAAAACTCTGACCCCAAACACAAAGAAAAAATACGCAACTGATATTTTGTTCAGATTAGAATAAATAAACTTTTTTTTGAAACTATAAATTTTTTTCCTGTTTTTTCACAACAATTACAGTTTTTATTATTGGCTTTGGTACTATTTTCACACGTAAGGTGTACATTTTCAAAACTCATAGTGCTAATATCACAACAGATCATCAAAAGTGCACTTGTTCCGTTTAATTCAGTTTGTACACCTATAGATTTCTATAGATATTGATTATATAGTCATATTTTATACTTTGTTTGCAATTTCCGATATGTTTAACCATATGTAATGAATTATTCTTTACATTTTTACACGCGATTAGAACCACTTTGTTCAAAGTGTGTGTGTGTGTAATAGATCTAACCTTACATTTAATTTAATTTTACAGTAAAATACCGTTACATTTACAGTTTTTACAGTCAACCGTAAATTGACATTCCCAGAATTCCCTGCGTGACACTTCACATTTGATGTATTGTTGTTGAAATAACTATTTATTCTTCGTTTTTTCTAATCAGTGTACATTAGGGTTTTATGTTACATTTAATGTTGTTAAATTAATGTTTATTGCATTTTTCAAATTTCATGTGTATAGTGTGTGTTTAGTGTTTGTGTGAATGACACCTTCTATATATTAGTATTGTCCTCCTCAAAGATTTGATTCATCATGTGACTGTGACAATAAGTCCACAGCAGGCAAGTTGAAGAACCCAAGTGCAGTTTAAATAAATCCGAAATTAGCAAACAATGAACAGATACAAGCAAAGACCTTGACTTGACGACAGACTTGACTAAGAACACTCACCAACAGTGGTTACAGGGAAACAATACTCGACAAGGACACATGGCAAACATGAGGGCTTAAATAGACAAAGACTAATGACTAAACAAGACACACCTGTGAACAATAATTAAACAATGAACCAATGACAGAACCAATACAGATGGTTCAGGGGGCCATGGCGGTACTGGAGGTTCAGGGGGCCATGGCGGTACAGCAGGTTCAGGGGGCCATGGCGGTACTGGCGGTTCAGGGGTCCATGGGGGTACAGGCGGTTCAGTGGGCCATGGCAGTACAGGAGGTTCAGGGGGCCATGGCGGTACAGACGGTTCAGGGGTCCATGGCGGTACAGGCGGTTCAGGGGGCCATGGTGGTACTGGCGGTTCAGGGGTCCATGGCGGTACAGGCGGTTCAGGGGGCCATGGCGGTACAGGAGGTTCAGGGGGCCATGACGGTACAGGCGGTTCAGGGGGCCATGGCGGTACAGGAGGTTCAGGGGGCCATGGCGGTACTGCCGGTTCAGGGGTCCATGGTGGTACAGGAGGTTCAGGGGGCCATGGTGGTACAGGAGGTTCAGGGGGCCATGGCGGTACAGGCGGTTCAGGGATCCATGGCGGTACAGGCGGTTCAGGGGGCCATGGTGGTACAGGAGGTTCAGGGGGCCATGGCGGTACAGTAGGTTCAGGGGGTCATGGCGGTACTGCCGGTTCAGGGGGCCATGGCGGTACAGGAGGTTCAGGGGGCCATGGCGGTACTGCCAGTTCAGGGGTCCATGGTGGTACAGGAGGTTCAGGGGGCCATGGTGGTACAGGAGGTTCAGGGGGCCATGGCGGTACAGGAGGTTCAGGGGGCCATGGCGGTACAGCAGGTTCAGGGGGCCATGGCGGTACAGGAGGTTCAGGGGGCCATGGCAGTACAGGAGGTTCAGGGGGCCATGGCGGTACTAGCGGTTCAGGGGTCCATGGCGGTACAGGCGGTTCTGGGGGCCATGGCGGTACAGCAGGTTCAGGGGTCCATGGCGGTACAGGCGGTTCTGGGGGCCATGGCGGTACAGCAGGTTCAGGGGGCCATGGCGGTACAGCAGGTTCAGGGGGCCATGGCGGTACAGGAGGTTCAGGGGGCCATGGCGGTACAGGCGATTCAGGGGGCCATGGCGGTACAGGAGGTTCAGGGGGCCATGGCGGTACAGGCGATTCAGGGGGCCATGGCGGTACAGGAGGTTCAGGGGGCCATGGCGGTACTGCCGGTTCAGGGGTCCATGGTGGTACAGGAGGTTCAGGGGGCCATGGTGGTACAGGAGGTTCAGGGGGCCATGGCGGTACAGGTGGTTCAGGGATCCATGGCGGTACAGGCGGTTCAGGGGGCCATGGTGGTACAGGAGGATCAGGGGGCCATGGCGGTACAGTAGGTTCAGGGGGTCATGGCGGTACTGCCGGTTCAGGGGGCCATGGCGGTTCTGCCAGTTCAGGGGTCCATGGTGGTACAGGAGGTTCAGGGGGCCATGGTGGTACAGGAGGTGCAGGGGGCCATGGCGGTACAGGAGGTTCAGGGGGCCATGGCGGTACAGCAGGTTCAGGGGGCCATGGCGGTACAGGAGGTTCAGGGGGCCATGGCAGTACAGGAGGTTCAGGGGGCCATGGCGGTACTAGCGTTTCAGGGGTCCATGGCGGTACAGGCGGTTCTGGGGGCCATGGCGGTACAGCAGGTTCAGGGGGCCATGGAGGTACTAGCGGTTCAGGGGTCCATGGCGGTACAGGCGGTTCTGGGGGCCATGGCGGTACAGCAGGTTCAGGGGGCCATGGCGGTACAGGCGATTCAGGGGGCCATGGCGGTACAGGAGGTTCAGGGGGCCATGGCGGTACAGGCGATTCAGGGGGCCATGGCGGTACAGGAGGTTCAGGGGGCCATGGCGGTACAGGAGGTTCAGGGGGCCATGGCGGTACAGCAGGTTCAGGGGTCCATGGCGGTACAGGCAGTTCAGGGGGCCATGGTGGTACAGCAGGTTCAGGGGTCCATGGCGGTACAGGCGGTTCTGGGGGCCATGGCGGTACAGCAGGTTCAGGGGGCCATGGCGGTACAGCAGGTTCAGGGGGCCATGGCGGTACAGGAGGTTCAGGGGGACATGGCGGTACAGGCGATTCAGGGGGCCAGGGCGGTACAGGCGGTTCAGGGGACCATGGCGGTACAGGCGGTTCAGGGGGCCATGGCGGTACAGGAGGTTCAGGGGGCCATGGCGGTACAGGTGGTTCAGGGGTCCATGGCGGTACAGCAGGTTCAGGGGGCCATGGCGGTACAGGAGGTTCAGGGGGACATGGCGGTACAGGCGATTCAGGGGGCCATGGCGGTACTGCCGGTTCAGGGGGCCATGGCGGTACAGCAGGTTCAGGGGGCCATGGCGGTACAGGAGGTTCAGGGGGCCATGGCGGTACAGGCGATTCAGGGGGCCATGGCGGTACAGGAGGTTCAGGGGGCCATGGCGGTACAGGCGATTCAGGGGGCCATGGCGGTACAGGAGGTTCAGGGGGCCATGGCGGTACTGCCGGTTCAGGGGTCCATGGTGGTACAGGAGGTTCAGGGGGCCATGGTGGTACAGGAGGTTCAGGGGGCCATGGCGGTACAGGCGGTTCAGGGATCCATGGCGGTACAGGCGGTTCAGGGGGCCATGGTGGTACAGGAGGTTCAGGGGGCCATGGCGGTACAGTAGGTTCAGGGGGTCATGGCGGTACTGCCGGTTCAGGGGGCCATGGCGGTACATGAGGTTCAGGGGGCCATGGCGGTTCTGCCAGTTCAGGGGTCCATGGTGGTACAGGAGGTTCAGGGGGCCATGGTGGTACAGGAGGTGCAGGGGGCCATGGCGGTACAGGAGGTTCAGGGGGCCATGGCGGTACAGCAGGTTCAGGGGGCCATGGCGGTACAGGAGGTTCAGGGGGCCATGGCAGTACAGGAGGTTCAGGGGGCCATGGCGGTACTAGCGTTTCAGGGGTCCATGGCGGTACAGGCGGTTCTGGGGGCCATGGCGGTACAGCAGGTTCAGGGGGCCATGGCGGTACTAGCGGTTCAGGGGTCCATGGCGGTACAGGCGGTTCTGGGGGCCATGGCGGTACAGCAGGTTCAGGGGGCCATGGCGGTACAGGCGATTCAGGGGGCCATGGCGGTACAGGAGGTTCAGGGGGCCATGGCGGTACAGGCGATTCAGGGGGCCATGGCGGTACAGGAGGTTCAGGGGGCCATGGCGGTACAGGAGGTTCAGGGGGCCATGGCGGTACAGCAGGTTCAGGGGTCCATGGCGGTACAGGCAGTTCAGGGGGCCAGGGTGGTACAGCAGGTTCAGGGGTCCATGGCGGTACAGGCGGTTCTGGGGGCCATGGCGGTACAGCAGGTTCAGGGGGCCATGGCGGTACAGCAGGTTCAGGGGGCCATGGCGGTACAGGAGGTTCAGGGGGACATGGCGGTACAGGCGATTCAGGGGGCCAGGGCGGTACAGGCGGTTCAGGGGACCATGGCGGTACAGGCGGTTCAGGGGGCCATGGCGGTACAGGAGGTTCAGGGGGCCATGGCGGTACAGGTGGTTCAGGGGTCCATGGCGGTACAGCAGGTTCAGGGGGCCATGGCGGTACAGGAGGTTCAGGGGGACATGGCGGTACAGGCGATTCAGGGGGCCATGGCGGTACTGCCGGTTCAGGGGGCCATGGCGGTACAGGAGGTTCAGGGGGCCATGGCGGTACAGGCGGTTCAGGGGGCCATGGCGGTACAGGCGGTTCAGGGGGCCATGGTGCTACAGGCGGTTCAGGGGGCCATGGCGGTACAGGAGGTTCAGGGGTGCATGCCGGTACAGGAGGTTTCATTGGGCCATGGCGGCGTGGCCTTCATGGCCTTATCAAGGTACCCATCCAAACTTATCACACTTGTAACACAGCTCGTCATTCTTTCAAAACCTGATCTCATGCTCTCATTCAGTTGCACATATCTTCAGTCCACACAATCATTACTTCAAACACAAGATTATTGTAATTTATATTGAGAACATTTGGTTTAATCACTGAAACACAACAGTGTGATCTTCTTTCAGTTTAGTACTTTTAACAATCAGTTCATTCAACAGCAAACAATGCAAGATAATGTTTCACCCTCGTTGCTGAATTATCTACAGTAACACAGGCTACAGATGCCACATAAGAAAACACACTTACATTACCTGACTTATGTCATTGAATCCATAATGTTTGTAATAGTATCTATTCAAAAGGTCAAAAGGTGTGATGAAGTTACGACATGGCCATGAGGTTCTGGGCTATAGAACAGTGTTTGCTGCCAAAACAGTAGATGTTCTCACTGTACCATATGACTGAATCTACTGTAGTTGAGCTCTATAAGGGTGAGTTACAGTAATGTGGCAGTCTCTACCCTGGTAATCTGTTTACAGTATCACATGGCATACATACTGTAATGTAAAATGCTTTATTTGATACCATCTTCAGTCTGATGTTACACCGACATTGACTATTTCCTCTCCCTTATACTCTATTCTGCTCTATTCACAAATTGCATATCTTTCTGTCCCACGTACCCACACACACACACACACACACACTACTCCTAAACCAACACATCACACACACACACACACACACACACACACACACACACACACACACACACACACACACACACACACACTACTCCTAAACCAACACATCACACACACACACACACACACCCTACCCCTAAACCTACCAATCACACACACAAAAACACACAGCCCCTAAACCAACCCATCACACACACACACACACACACACACACACACACACACACACACATACACACCCTACCCCTAAACCTACCCATCACACACACACACACACACCCTACCCCTAAATCTACACATCACACACACACACACACCCTACCCATCACACACGCACACACACACACTACCCCTAAACCTACCCATCACACACACACACACACACCCTACCCCTAAACCTACCCATCACACAAACACACCAAGGCCCCTAAACCAAACGATCACACACACACAAACACACACACACACACACACACACACACACACACCCTACCCCTAAACCAACCCATCACACACACACACACCCTACCCCTAAACCAACCCATCAAACACACACACACACACCCTACCTCTAAACCAACCCATCACACACACACACACACACCCTACCCCTAAACCAACCCATCACACACACACACACACACACACCCTACCCCTAAACCAACCCATCACACACACACACCCTACCCCTAAACCAACCCATCAAACACACACACACACCCTACCCCTAAACCTACCCATCACACACACACACACCCTACCCCTAAACCAACCCATCAAACACACACACACACACACACACACACCCTACCCCTAAACCAACCCATCACACACACACACCCTACCCCTAAACCAACCATCACACACACACCCTATCCCTAAACCAACCCATCACACACACACACACACCCTAACCCTAAACCAACCCACAAAAACACACAGACAACCTACCCCTAAACCAACCCATCACACACACACACACACACCCTACCCCTAAACCTACCGATCACACACACACACACACACACACACACACACACACACACACACACACACACACACACACACACCCTACCCATAAACCTACCCATCACACACACACACTCACCCTACCCCTAAACCTACCCATCACACACCCAGGCCCCTAAACCAACCCATCACACACACAAACATACACACACACACTACCCCTAAACCTACCGATCACACACACACACACACACACACACACACACACACACACACACACACACACACACACACACACACACACACCCTACCCCTAAACCTACCCATCACACACACACACACACACACTCACCCTACCCCTAAACCTACCCATCACACACACACTCACCCTACCCCTAAACCTACCGATCACACACCCAGGCCCCTAAACCAACCCATCACACACACAAACATACACACACACACTACCCCTAAACCTACCGATCACACACACACACACACAAACACACACACACTACCAACCCACAAAAACACACACACACACACCCTACCCCTAAACCAACCCATCAAACACACACACACACACCCTACCTCTAAACCAACCCATCACACACACACACACACACCCTACCCCTAAACCAACCCATCACACACACACACACACACACACCCTACCCCTAAACCAACCCATCACACACACACACCCTACCCCTAAACCAACCCATCAAACACACACACACACCCTACCCCTAAACCTACCCATCACACACACACACACCCTACCCCTAAACCAACCCATCAAACACACACACACACACACACACACACACACACACACACACACACACACACACACACACACACACCCTACCCCTAAACCAACCCATCACACACACACACCCTACCCCTAAACCAACCATCACACACACACCCTATCCCTAAACCAACCCATCACACACACACACACACCCTAACCCTAAACCAACCCACAAAAACACACAGACAACCTACCCCTAAACCAACCCATCACACACACACACACACACCCTACCCCTAAACCTACCGATCACACACACACACACACACACACACACACACACACACACCCTACCCATAAACCTACCCATCACACACACACACTCACCCTACCCCTAAACCTACCCATCACACACCCAGGCCCCTAAACCAACCCATCACACACACAAACATACACACACACACTACCCCTAAACCTACCGATCACACACACACACACACACACACACACACACACACACACACACACACACCCTACCCCTAAACCTACCCATCACACACACACACACACTCACCCTACCCCTAAACCTACCCATCACACACACACTCACCCTACCCCTAAACCTACCGATCACACACCCAGGCCCCTAAACCAACCCATCACACACACAAACATACACACACACACTACCCCTAAACCTACCGATCACACACACACACACACAAACACACACACACTACCAACCCACAAAAACACACAGACACCCTACCCCTAAACCAACCCATCACACACACACACACACACACACACACACACACACACACCCTACCCCTAAACCAACCCATCACACACACACACACCCTACCCCTAAACCTACCGATCACACACACACACACACACACACACACACTACCCCTAAACCTACCCATCACACACACACACTCACACTCACCCTACCCCTAAACCTACCCATCACACACACACTCACCCTACCCCTAAACCTACCGATCACACACCCAGGCCCCTAAACCAACCCATCACACACACACACACACACACACACTACCCCTAAACCTACCGATCACACACACACACACACACACACACACACACACACACACACACTACCCCTAAACCTACCCATCACACACACACACACACACACACACACACACACTACCCCTAAACCTACCCATCACACAAAACTGTTTGCATTTTTTTTTTAACTCATTTTGTCTGATTTAATAGTTTGTTTCCTCATGGGGACAAAAAATGTCACCGCAAGGACAAGGATTTAGGATTTTGCCATCTTTATGTCCACATTAGAGTTTACCAGGCCACACATAGTGGTTCTAATCTCTTATATTGTAAAGAATAATTAATTACATGGTTAAACATATCTGAAATTGAAAATATGTCTATATAATCAATATCTATAGAAATCTATAGGTGTACCAAATGAATTAAACGGAACGAGAAGAGATGCAGATCAGAAGTTTTATGAAAGGCAGTTCCTGTGAATTAATCATTTATTAAGATGAAACACTTATTTTGTGTAGTGAAAAGGATATTTTGTGGTTTTGTGTATTGCGCTAACACAATTGAAAATATGCTGAAATGTTTGAAAAAAGTGCACTTTTGATGATCTGTTGTGATATTAGCACTATGAGTTTTGAAAATGTACACCTTATGTGTGAAAATAGTACCAAAGCCAATATTATAAATCCTGCTGTGTGTGTGTGCGTGCGTGTGTGCGTGCGTGCATGTGTGTGTGCGTGTGTGTGTGAGTGCGTGTGTGTTTGCGTGCGTGCGTGTGTGTGAGTGAGTGTGCGTGCATGCATGTGTGTGTGTGAAATTTAAGGTTAATTACGTTTTTGTACATTTTTAATAATTGTATGATAAATTATTTAAATTGTAAAGTATTATTTGTAATATACAATAATTATATTATATACATATTATTTGTATAAAGTGTGTGTGTGTGTGTGTGTATGTGATTGGTAGGTTTAGGGGTAGGGTGTGTGTGTGTGTGTGTGTGTGTGTGTGTGTGTGTGTGTGTGTGTGTGTGTGTGTGTGTGTGTGTGTGTGTGTGTGTGATCGGTAGGTTTAGGGGTAGTGTGTGTGTGTGTGTGATGGGTAGGTTTAGGGGTAGTGTGTGTGTGTTTATGTGATGGGTAGGTTTAGGGGTAGTGTGTGTGTGTGTGTGTGTGTGTGTGTGTGTGTGTGTGTGTGTGTGTGTGTGTGTGTGTGTGTGTGTGTGTGTGTGTGTGTGTGTGTGTGTGTGTGTGAGTGTGTGTGTGTGTGTGTGTGTGTGTGTGTGTGTGTGTGTGTGTGTGTGTGTGTGTGTGTGTGTGTGTGTGTGTGTGTGTGTGTGTGTGTGTGTGTGTGATCGGTAGGTTTAGGGGTAGTGTGTGTGTGTGTGTGATGGGTAGGTTTAGGGGTAGTGTGTGTGTGTTTATGTGATGGGTAGGTTTAGGGGTAGTGTGTGTGTGTGTGTGTGTGTGTGTGTGTGTGTGTGTGTGTGTGTGTGTGTGTGTGTGTGTGTGTGTGTGTGTGTGTGTGTGTGTGTGTGTGTGTGTGTGTGTGTGTGTGTGTGTGTGTGTGTGAGTGCGTGTGTGCTTGCGCGCGTGTGTGCGTGCGTGTGTGAGAGTGAGTGCGTGTATGCGTGTGTGTGAGTGTAATTTAAGGTTAATTACGTTTTTGTTGTTTTATCATACAATTGTTTAATAATTGTATGATAAATTATTTAAATTGTAAAGTATTATTTGTAATATACAATAATTATATTATATACATATTATTTGTATAAAGTGTAATGCATTATTGTAATATATTTGTTTTATTGCCTTCAACTGATGCTGATTTTTGAATATATTGAGTAATTAATTGTAATTATTAGTCAATTATTATTTCTTGATTTTTGTTCTTTGACCATAATGAGCTGTTTGGTGCAGAAAACAAAGATTCAATCAATGATAGAATAAGTGAGAATAAGTCTTTAAGAGTGAATGAGCTGCGCAAGCTGGGGGTTAGTCAAGAAGGATAACAAACCTCTGCTGACATCCGGTGGCACATCCCACGAATAACACACTCACAGGATTGCACCTTGTCCTGATCTCTTCCAGTCACATCTGCACACTGTAAATGACTGAAGCTAAAGAACTCCAGTTACATGAAAACACAATGTTTGTTTGATGAAATTATGACTTAAAAAGTGAAATATTATGATACAATGTTGAAATGATTACATTCTAAGTCAAAATGATGACAAAAAGTCAGTATTATGATATGCCACAAATGTTTGTTTACAAATCTAAGTAATTATATGCAGAGACTGTAACAGGAAGTGGCAATAGTTAGTTACTTTTTTATGGAAAGTTACATTACTTTTGTGTTGTTATTTTTCTCACCTGGAATGGGCTTGCGTGTTTGTTTTTTAATAACAACAAAAGAAGTTGATGTAAAGGCAAACGCAAAGGCCCTTTCACACCAAAAGAGATAAACTGATCATTCGCCTACTGTGTACAGCATTTTCCAAACACTACTGAACTTGTAGTTTTTTAATCCAATATAAGCCGAGGGTTATTATTTCACCACACGGTATCAGTGCTCGTCGAAATAGTGACTGCGATGAAGTGTGTGTGGGACCTGAGGAATAGGGTAGAGTGGGGGAAACCGCCCCCCTTAAGGAAAATGTGACATTACAGTGAAACAAAACATAAATGTGACTTGAATTGCCATCCCGGTTTTGAGTGACTATGGCAGGAGTTATTCACCAAATATTAAAATTGCGCAGCCTTCATAATTAATTAGTATTTTGACTGAAAATATTTTTGTACAAAAGGGGGCGTTTTGCCCCAGCGGTGGGGTAAAAGGCCCCCTTTCTTACCAACCAGTTTGCTTCACAGATCAACAGCAAAATGAGCAGACTATAGTTTTTAATCTCTCAAAGTAAAAGGCAAGTAATGTATCAACATGTATATATATTAATATTTATTTGAGGAATGTCCAAAATATCCACATTTTTACCATTTATATTTATATATAAGCCATGCAAACAAATATGTTGTAATAAATAAACAAACAAACAAATACATAAATAAATAAACATTAATTCATTAGCCATTCTGTTCAGTCATTCATTTTCCTGTTTATCCCTGTAAAGCTGCTTTGAAACAATCTCAATAAAGCACTATATAAATAAAAGTGACTTGACTACTTATTTTGCTGTCTCTTTCTCTCTTTTATTCTACATTTGTAAATAATATATGTCAAAACTTAATATAATGCAATATGGAATTGTTTTTTTCAGTATGAAATACAATAATGAATAATAATTCCACAAATAAAAAACATAATTCACAAATGTGCACTGAAGGGGCCTCGCATTCGCACGGATGTAATTATGTACAATTTTTAATGGTGATATTCTGAAACATAATAATAATTATATTAGTGCTGTCAAACGATTAAAATATTTAATCGCGATTAGTCGCATTAATGCCATAGTTAACTCACAATTAATCACAATTAATCGCACATTTTTATTTATTCTAAATGTCCCTTGATTTCTTTTTGTCCCATTATTTTTTCTTATTTTAATGCTCTTATCAACATAGAAAAGTGGATCGGCTTGCTTTGTTCAAATGTTTGTTTTATTGAAAACAACAGTGGCATACTGTAGTGTTCGATTTCACACCAACATTCTCACTTGAAGCAGTCATTCACACTTGGAGCAAATAAAAAAAATAAAAAAGTTTGTTAGACCAAAAAGAACGTTAATCTCGCGATAAAAAAATTGACGCCGTTAAAATAGGTTTGCGTTAACTTCGTTAATAACGCGTTTAACTGACAGCACTAAATTATACACTCTAAAAAAAAAGGTTCTATATGGCACCAAAAATGGTTCTTCGTCGTAATCATAGGGGAACCACTTTTGGTGCTATATAGCACCATATCTTAACATGTTCTGTATATGGTAGTATATATAGTATATATAGCACCTTAGTCAAAGAACCGGTGAAGAACCTCTGAAGAACCACTGAAGAACCACTGAAGCGCCAAAATTGGTGCTATATAGCACTTAAACAGGTTCCCCTATGATTACGAGCCAAGAACCACTTTTGGGGCCATATAGAACCTTTTTTTTTTAGAGTGTATATGATTTATAGGCTTCTGGGTGTTTGTTAGGGCCCTTATAGTTGGATTGTTTACAGTTAGCATGCCATCAATCAGTCAAAACATTACTGTAAATACAGTGAGGGTGTTTCAAACATCACAGCTTAGCATTTTGATACACTCTAAAAAAAAAAAGGTTCTATATGGCACCAAAAATGGTTCTTGGCTCGTAATCATAGGGGAACCTTTTTAAGTGCTATATAGCACCAATTTTGGTGCTTCAGTGGTTCTTCAGTGGTTCTTCAGCGGTTCTTCACCGGTTCTTTGACTAAGGTGCTATATAGCACCACTACCATATACAGAACATGTTAAGATATGGTGCTATATAGCACCAAAAGTGGTTCCTCTATGATTACGACGAAGAACCATTTTTGGTGCCATATAGAACCTTTTTTTTTTTAGAGTGTAGGCCTTTATGGGGTTGATAATTTATGTATTTGTTCACCACTATCACCAAGACTAACAGAAAACAATAAATAAATATTAAACTTATAAATTTGTATATTTATGTAGTGAAATATATTCAATAAATGCATTAAAAGCACTATGTTTTATCACCTAACCACCTTCCATCAGTGAGCTAACTGTGCTATCAAGCTAGCCTAATGCTCACTTGAGGTAATTTTTTTTTATTTTGTTCAAATATTTTGATTTTTCCACTTAGTTATACTGCGTAAGTGTAAAACAAAGGATTTGATAGACAGAAATATGTTATTATAGTAATTATGATAGAGAGAAACTTTGCCCTTTGGGGGGCGTTTTACCCCACAAGCTATGACTTTTTTTTTTAAATGTTTAATTTTTAAAATATAATTATATTCCTTATAAATAACATTTCCTCTCAAACTACAGACTTCACAATTCATCTCTCATACATCACTGTGATATCCTGCAGAACAATATTCTCTTAAACACTTGTTTACTAATATCTGAAAAGTATAGCGCTTACCATGTAATCCTCTTCTCTTCAGATACGTCGCTGGTGTCAGCTTCCCCAAGGAGATTTGTTTATCCCCGTTGTCAACGAAGTGCAGAGCAACAGTGAAAATGTATCTTGACTCCCTCTAGTGGTTATTTTGGGAAAAAACAGGTGGGGGGCGTTTTCACCCACTCTACCCTAAGATCTGAATGAACATATTTATTTATTTGAAATATTTTAGTCATTATAATGTCATTTTTCATTGACAATCATTTCACTTTATATGTATTCAAACATTTATGCCAAAATTCAGTCACGCTGTTAACGTATTACTTGATTAATGAAATGTTTAACACTGTTAAATTTCTTTAAGGCAGTTTCCGCGCATTCATTCATCTATTTATTACTGCTGTCATGGAAATGAACCATGGTTTTATTGTACTTTCACCATGGTATTTGTAGTCAAACTAAATGATAGTCAATCCACGAAAAACTACTACATTCTTACTATAATAAAAACATGGTTAACTTTCGTAAGGGTGGTATAAATAAATGTTTCTGTTGTCTCATCCCTGTTTACTTCAAATCTTTATGCATCAACAGTATGACTTCTTGTTCACATTTTATTTAAATCATTGCAGAACTCAAACCAACTATGGAGAAGTGGTCATCCTTTTTGGTCTTCCTTTCTTAAAGGGATAGTTCACACAAATAAAAATGCTGTCATTCACTCACCCTCATGTCTTTCCAAACCCAAAGATTTGTCCATGTTCGGAACACAAATGAAGACATTTTGAATATTCTCATTTTTTGTTGATCCATTTACAGTCTAGATAATCAACATTTTCAAGCTTAAAAAATACAAAGTGATTGTAGAAGTAATCCATACCAATATTTATATATGAATGATATCCTAAGTGTCGTATAAAATGATCTGTTCAGACTTACAATGGATGGACAAAAATTGAGAATTTAAAAAAATATCGTAATTTGGGTTCCAAAGATTAACAAAACTCTTATGGTTTTGGAATGACATGAGGGTGAGTAAATTATGACATTTTTAATTTTTTGGTGAACTAACCCTTTAAAGAGCAGCCCTCCAAGTTCATCAAAATTTGTGAGGTATGTGTATGTCATGTCTGTATTAATACTTCAACAAAGTAGTAGTTTTCCAAAAGATGTTTTTATTTTTATTTAACCTCTTAACTGTCACCGTGGTGGGACGCCTGGTGCTCTTTTTCTGTCGCCTTTTTTTCGTATCATATATTTAAGTAATTACCATAAATTAGGTATCATTTGAAAGCTTACAAACTCAAAATTCATCCTGGGAAAACCGTTTTGAAATCGGAAATTGTGTTACCATGGAAACGTTACTCTAAATTATTCTAGCGGGCTCCTCCTCTAGTGGGCGGTGTCATGTTTCATATTACAACATTTATTTTAACTACTTTATATTCAAAATATTTTCCAATCTTGACAAAACACATATTGTCGGAAAGGTCTGAGTCTCAAGGGTCCATATTTGGTGACTGTTTTGTGATGGAAGTGATATTTGGACAGAAATTTACAGGAAAATGCATCAAAAAAACAATAAATGGAATTTGAATGACCCCCGGTGGCTGTTTTTGGTACAGCACCTAAACAAAATCTCATGGGAACTTCAATTTTTGTGATATCAACTTCAAATTTGGAACACAAATTGGTTAGACATATGGCTTTGATTTTATAGTAATTTTAGAGTAAATTCTTTTTTGTAAAAAATATTTTTTATATGAAATAAAACATATTTAGTACAGTATTTTTCATTTACAGTAAATTGAAACTTCCATAACTCTTTCATACTTTCATATTTTGAATTGCTTCAGCAATAATCTGCAGAGTGTCGTCTTTAAAACAAGACCAAACTTTGGTCTATATTCCAAAGCATTCTTGAATTACAGCCCTTTAAGTTTGGATAGTGCATTTTCATGTGTATTCTCAAAAAGGGGGGTGACAGTTAAAGGGTTAAAGAATGTTCTGGCCTATTTTTGGCAATTTGAAATGTAGTGCTTTGAATGTAGGGAGAACATGATAGGCTAGCGGCTAGCCTACAACACTGGACAAATTGCCTTATCAGATCATTGAAAAATCCTAGGCCTATGCTACTGTATTTGTTTCCAAGTGTGCAAATATGTTCTGTTTATCTCAAAGGCAAATTTTTTGCATTGTGCTTGTATTTTCTGTTTTAGATGCTCTTACACAGCAGATGGGCACAGTCGCCGTCACTCAATTTACTTTTGCCCAGGCTGTGCTAAAGTGTCTGCGCTATGGGCCTGACCGAGCAGGAGGGACTGGACGACAAATCATTCAGACGTCAGAGGACCATGAACTGTAAATAGGCTAAAGAGGACAAATAATGAAATAATAAATACATTTAATAATGATTGAAATTTCATTGAAATCACGTTGATCCCTAGTTCAGTTGAAATTAACATTGTTTCAATATTCCTGATAAATGAAATACCATTGAAATTCCGTTGATCTATGGACAGGATTTCAACATTGTTTCAATATTAAAACAGGGTGCAAAATGATGTTGAATCAACATCAGATATCGATGTTGATTCAGTGACTTAATGTTGACAACATAATGTTGATTTAACATAGTTTCAATGACTATTTGCTATCTGTACCCAGATAGCACACATACATCTCGGAGACGTCTATTTGATGTGCGTGTTTACATCTGGAAGACGTATTTTTTTAGAGTGTTTGCTCATCTGCAATACATCTATTGAACGTTTCCTGTCAGATGTCAAATAGACGTTTAAACAATGTCTTTAAGATGTTTATGATTTAGAAAGTATGAAAAACTGACATCTTAAAGACGTCTATAAGATGTTTGTAAACAGCAGATGCCTTCTAGATGAAGTGATCTTTAACAGACATCTTGCAGACGTACGTGTGCTATCTGGGTATAATCAGTCAAATTCATTTAAAAAAGTAAATTCAACAGGTATGAAATATGATTAGTAAGAGAAACACTGTTCATGAGAAGACGAGCACTGGACTGTGTCAGGTTAGAAATGTATTTATTATTCAGAATGCACATTTGCAGGCTGACGATATGAGAGACGTAAACATCCTCAGTTTGGAAATGCATAGCCTAACGTGACAACAGACAACACGTATTATTTTATAAGATGGACCTAGGCCATATCAGCCTCACACATGGTTTCCTCTATTCTTTAAGTGTCAGGAAACGGTCAAATCTGAGGTAAGGATGACATTGTTTAGTATTAGAGCATCGGATCGCTGCAGCAACAGATTCAGACACTAGATCTGATTGCGTCGCGTAGGAAGTGTGATAAAGGCCTAGAGGATGCATTCAAGCAGCACCTCCCGCAGTTTCTCTTGAAGCCAATACGGAAGTGTCTTAAAGGGATAGTTCACCAAAAAGTGAAAATTAGGCCATAATTTACTCACCCTGAAGTCATCCGAGGTGTATATGACACTCTTCTTTCAGACGAATAAAATCGGAGTTATATTACAAAAGTCCAGGCTAATCCAAGCATTAGAATTGGATTTATAGTTGCTCTGTTTTTGAAGTCCATAAAAAATGCATCTGTCCATCAAATAACTTTGTCATCTGTCATCCACGCGGCTCCGGGGTGTTAATAAAGGCCTTCTGAAGCGAATCGATGCGTTTGTGTAAGAATAATATCCAATACCAATAAAATATCGACATCTAATGATGCTATAATAATTTAAATAGATTAAATTAGATTATAATACAAAAATGATTAATTTAAAGGTGTCATGAACTGGCTTTTTAATTTTTTTACACTGTTGTCTGAGGTGAACTTATGACGTTTGTGTGGTTTTTACATTCAGAGACATCATAATGAATGAGTAATAGGCTATTTTCTGCCCGGGTTTTGAGGCTCTCTGAAGAAACGCTTGGTTTTATGGGCGTACCGCACTGAAGACTTGGAAGTAAACGCCCATGGCTAGGATTGGATAAGATTTGCATATTTAATGAGCTTCTGCTCCCCTGTCAGTGACAGCGTGTGGCAAACGGCAGCCGGAATGAATCGCCCAGCATCGCTCAGCCCACAGACGCAAACTGTCTCTATCAAACAAACACAATGATTCATCTCTCATCCACCCGCGTTTGATTGGAATTATATTTTTTTATTAATGTTACTTGGCCCGCCCGATCAATGAAAATAACCGCGAACCACACACACACACACACACACACACGCGTGCGCCCTTCAAATATTGAGTCAAGAAAGAGAACAACGCACATCAACACCGTAATCTATTGGTTCTTGATTTGACGGTCGTCCTAGGAGAAGTCACACTGCAGGATTGAGCCTCAAATCTTCTTACACTGCCAGAATTTTGTCCGAGGTGAAATTTGATCGCAGCGGTCATTAATCGGTTGTCGGTGGACATATCAAACTAAGGATCAAAGATTTCAGATTTTAGCCTAGGATCAGAGAAATCTTTCAGGATTTCAAAATTTGTCTCAGACGGCCAAATCGTGGTCAAAATCGCACAGTGTGCACCCGGCTTTCGTGGCATGAGTCGGTGGGCGGGGCTACAGAATCAGGCGTTGGTCTTCTTCTGTTGAGGCGGTGCTTCACTGCACTCTGACATCATAGCCGGGCACATTCTGAGATCGAGCGTTTGCTGGGCCTGGTGTCAATAAAAGCTTTTCTTTGACTAACAAGGACATTTTCAGCTCTGAAACTTAAAGGATATTCTTATATTACCATGACCTTTTATATATCAAAAGCTCAAGGGAAAGTTGATTTCTCAATTCATCACCCCTTTAAATAAATAAAAATAGATTCATATTAAATAATAATAATTCAATAATACATATAACAATATATTAATACAGTGAGTAGAACAAAATATATAATAATATAACTGAAACTAATTGTAGTTTCATTGTATAATGTACATTTTAATGTGTATAAATTGGTTGTTTATGAAAGATGGATGCCTTATGCATTTTGGGATGGGGGCCCCTCACACAGGGATGATCATATTTGGGGGTCCGTGGCATCTTGGGGCCAACATTTTGGTTATCGGATTGGATCAAATCTTGAAAATGAGTTGTTCAAAAGGAAAAAATGATTCTGAAATCAGATTAAATCACAAAATCCAATCGTGGTTTTGATCTGGATCAAATCCTCAGTTTGTGTTGTTCAAAACTTTTAGTAGGATTGGGACAACTTTGATCCGGAGTATCCTGATCCCAGCAGAAGGGTGGATTCCAGGAACAAACATGTAATAAAACTTTATAACTGGTCAAAAAATACATAATTTTTATCATGTTATACACACACACACACACACACACATTTTTATTGTTTAAAAAAAGAATTAGGCTACCATATTAAGCCTTTCTGTAAGCTACTGTAAAGTAAAACAGATTTTGGCACCATAAAACAACCCTCAAACAGCTGTAAATATCAAACAAAAGTATTATATTAAATTTAAAGTGTTTTATCACTACATTGGAACAATCATAAGATATGAACCAGTCAAAAGTTCTGTGAGCGAACGCAAAGTTTCTCGGGTGATGCTACACAAATCCTTCCTGAGAGAACTCAAAAGCATGAAGTATTTTTTCCCTATCTTATATATTTTTTCCATCACCATGTCCCTTTAGGGCCTCCGTAGAGCACTAGTAATCCAGATTTGGTCATCTGAAAAGGCGTGTGTCTGGATCAGGGTGATCCAATCCAATTTTGCTTTGAAAAACCGGCTCTAAAGTAAGATGGACCTGATCCTGGATAGCAAAACATGGGATTTCCAAATCCAGATCATTCTGATCCAGATTAAACTTTTTGAACAACTGGCCATAGAAGATTGAAAATCTCTGACCTACAATACATGATATAATACTATATTAACACTTACTCTAACCCTTTTCATGACTTTCAGAAAAAAAGACTCTGTTAAGGCCTAGAATGTCTCCCCTTTGCCCTGCTTTCACGTCTAATATGTTTGTATTGTCAGGTTATAAAGAGCAGTCTTTCAGTGGATAGATGTGTAGGGAAGTGAAACGGGCACTAGATGGCGCCTGAGATCTCTTGATCTTTCATGCCAAACTCAGATATCTGTAGACACTTAGCATTGAAGTGTAAGATCACGTGTGTGTGTGTGTTTGTGTGTGTGTTATCTTGTGTGGAACTAACCCACACAATCACATTCATATATATGAATAGCAGCTAACTCTTCCATGCTTATGTTTATAAACAGTTGGCTGGATGTTACAGACACTGTCCCAGGCCGAATGATGAGATGATGTAATCATTGGGCCCTGGAGATTTGGTCCTTCTGAGGGTCGCAACGTTTGCACTGACAGATGATCAGAGATGCAACTCGCAACAGCACAATGTTTGAACTGAGAACTGATGATTTAAAGGGCCCTTTTTACAAGATGTAAAATAGGTCTCAGATGTCCTTAGAGAGTGTATGTGAATTTTTAGCTCCAAATACCCCACAGATAATAATTGAGGGTGAGCAAAAACCAAGCGGCAACCTCTCGCAGTTTCTCTTGAAGCCAATGCGGAAGTGACATATACTAAAGTTCATGGACTGGCCGCTAGAGACAGACTCCAGAAGGAGCAGAATCTCATTAAGCTCATGTTAAAATGCCCAACTTTACAGCAGAAGAACACATGTTTACAGTCTGGGACAAACTGTGCTTTTGGTCTATACGGCTAATTTTGCCCTTCATGACGACTGTGAGGGGGGTGATTTTTTTATAACTCATTTGTTTACATTATATAAAGCATTAAAGTTCTGCATAATTAAGAGCGTGGCCACTTCGAGTGACAGATGGATAGCCGTTTGTCTGCAGTCTGTTAGTTGTCACCTCAGCTCCGCCCACGTCCCGCCTCTTTGCCCATTTTCTGTTATCTGGGAGTGACACGCGATGACGACGGCTAGCTCGACCATACTTTGCGCTTCAGAATGGCTCATCAGAATCCTATGGGTGACGTCACGGACACAAATTTTTTTTACAGTCTATGGCAAAAATGTGCCATTTTTAAATTTTAAATTTTAAATGTCCCTTTAAATGCAAATGTGCTGCTACTCCCCTTTCTGGGGAAGAGGGCGGAGCCTCAAGAGTTATGTAATGCTGCGTTCACACCAAACACGAATAGAGCGTCAGGAGCGAGTGATTTCAATGTTAAGTCAATGGAAAGACGCGTTGACGCGCGTCTGGAGGTCCTGCGACTCGTTTCGCACGGCGCAATGGACGCGATTCCGCCTCATTCGCGCGTCCAGTTTGCATGAATTGGACCCGAATTGAGCCTCTTGCACGATACGCGCTAATACCGCGAGTGGTGCTTTTTGTGCATTCACACGTTTGAAGCGAATTTGCGGCTGACGCCCGAGTCGAACTTTGGCGTCAATTCGCGCCGCGTTAACCAATCAGGAGCCTGCTCGCTGCTGTCACGTGGTAAAGTGACGTGATGAGAAACCCTGCATAATTTAAAAATACTACTATTGTGTCACAAAATGTAGTTTTAAGACTTTCTCAGGCGGGAATGTAGTTGTTTAAAGCTCAAATCTGTGGTTTATTTATAAAGAGAGCGCCTATTTAAAAAAAAACAATCGTGTGTTTGTGGAGTTGTGAGCTCCAGGCGATCAGCGGGCGCTCGGCGCTCATTAACCCGGCGAGAGCAGCCTTTCCTCGGCCAGTCCTTCTGCCGTCTGACGCTGGCTCTGATGTCCTGTAGTGGTTCGTCTTGTGTGGATCTAACGGCCGATCTTTGGTGTCACGAATCTATCATTTGTTGTCTGCCAAACCGTTTTGACTGAGGGCAAAGAGAAGTTTCATAACTTTATTTTTTAAGGATATTTAAATATACATGCAGTGAAGATAATGTAGGAGTTGCCTGGACCACATTTGTGTGGCTATTAATGTTTAATATATATTTTTATTGATAATGAAAAGAGGCAGAGTGGTGTTTTATGACATATTTCTACTGGAGCGCCTTGAATGCGCATCTATTTCGCTTCAAATGCTCGATTTATACGCGTCCAATTCGCTGTGGACGTGCGAATGGATTCAAAATGTTCAAGCGTCCAACTAAACGCGGTAGACGCGATTTTGACGCTCTATTTGCGTTCGGTATGAACGCACCATTAACAGCTCCAATTACCTCACGCACACACACACACACTGAAAATACCAGAAACTGTTCAGCCTTTTATGTTCAAACCGGAGTCGGACAATGATGGAGAGACTCAAGAAGAAGTGACCACATGTAGAATGAGACGGGACGTTTCTGAAGGGTTAGTTGATGAATTTATGAGTTAACTATCATCAAGTCATCGATTAGCATATTCTGTCATGATAATCTATAAACAAAAAAAGATGAGCCAGAGAATATCTGCTGATGAAGAGAGAACAGGGATAGTTTAGTTTAATTACGGTTATAACTAATGTTGTCATCTTGCTTTATGACATGCTATTGCGTTTGTGTTTGTACTGTATCAATAAATGTGAAAGACGGACGACAGCTAGAGCGACTCCCAAATGTGCTCGACTACAACAACTCTTCCTCTTCTCAACATGGCCTTTGTTGTGAGTTCCCAGGGGCGAAGCTTGTTGTAGTCCCTATCAGCCGTTTGTTGTAGTCCTTCGAAAGTTATTTCTTTCAAAGAAAATATCTCCCTTTGCTTTGAACTTTGAGCGTCGTAACTTTGCAGATGTTGTTTATGCTCAAACAGCAACATCACACACTCACTAAAGTTACAAAAGTAAAATCATAATCAACCTTCCCTTTAAAAAGAAAAACTAGTAAATAGTCTCATGTGTATTTTCTGCAGCAGTAAATAACCTTGTGGGAGTTTCCGTCGACAGAGTGAGTTCAGATTAGATTGAAGATAAGGAAAAATAACTGGGACTGGAAGAGATCACCGCAAACGTCTGTGTGTCATATTAAAGCTATGAGGAAATCTGAGCTGACTGTGTGGTCACGTGTGGAAAACCTGAACTCTGTTTTACAGTATTCAAAATTATTCAAGGAATATTGATCAGAACTACAGTGACATGTAGGATTGCAGCAAACCGTTTTAGTTTCAGAATTAATGATGAATAATGTCCTAGATGACGAAGATCCAAGATGAATAGACATATTTGGGATACATGATTTCTTTAACCCCTTGTCTGTCACCACCCTTTGAGAATAGATGTGAAAATGCACTATCCAAACTTAAATGCCTATAATTCAAGAATGCTTTGGAATACAGATGTAAGTTTAAAGGTATTTTTTAAAGAAGACACTAAGCAGATTATTGCTGACGTGAAAGCGAAAAAGTTACATTTAATGTAAATCAAATGTGCTGTACTAAATATTTTTTTATTTTATATCAAATATATATTCTACAAAAAATTATTTAATCTAAAATTACTCTAAAATCAAAGGCATATGTCTAACCAAGTTGTGTTCCAAATTTGAAGTTCATTTATATAAGTTCCCATGAAATTGTGTTTAGGTGCTGTACCAAAAATAGTCACCGGGTGACACACACATTCCATTGATTTAAAAAAAAAAAAAATGTTTAAGGATGTAACGATATTAAAACTGAACCGAAAAAAACGGCATACACCACCCACGGTTCGAACCGCAGTCCTCTCATGTGGAACCTGCCCTGCCCTGCCCTGCCCCAGCCCAGCTCTCACGTCACCTTATGCCACAAAATATTTTTTTTCTTCCTTGATATTTGATTAAATAGTAATTAGTACACTTTTAACAACTAACAAGAGCTGTATTTTTTACTAAATATTATCATAATAATATTATTTACTAAATATAAGGTGTGTTCGAGATCGGCTGCGGCCGGATGCAACTGATCGCGAGAGTAGCCGCGTGCAGACGGGGAGGAGCTGCAAACGGAGACGTGAAGTCGGACACTTTCTGCTCGCGCTGTGTTTGCACACGTTATCACAGCTGAAGTGAAATAAATGCTATATTTGGCAATACACAGATGTTTCAGAGAGACATTATTGTCATGTAATACTTTACTCAGCGTGTGTTTGTACAATAATAAAGTTCAACGTATAAGCCTACACTATCAATAAAGTGGGTTCTACGTTTTTATCTGTTTTATTTTGATAAACATGACAATATAACATTGCGACTACATGAAAAGAGGTTTTACTGTTATTAAAAAAACGATTTGTGCGCATTACAGGAGCTGAATGTTTTAGAATAAAACGAAACACACGTGATCGCTGTCATACGGTGAATCTGGCCAATCGTGGAACAGCTGTGTCATCAGAGTCCGTGCCATAGATATACAATAGGCTTTTTCGACTTCACCCAGCGATGCGCAGACCGATCGGCGGCTGACTTGAAGCAGTGCATGCCGGTTAGAAATTTTGTCCGACTTGATGCAGCGCCGACGCCACGTGACAGTGACGTATGTCAACAAAGTGCCGCGAGAGCGATTCGAGAGCAGTCGGCTGATACAGCCGGTGCAGTTTCTCAAGAGCAGCTGCACGAGGCTGCACGGACTCTGATGACGACACAGCTGTTCCACGATTGGCCAGATTCACCGCATGACAGCGATCACGTGTGTTTCGTGTTTATTCTAAAACCTTCAGCTCCACTAATGCGCACAAATCTGTTTTTTTATAACAGTAAAACCTCCTTTTATGTAGTCGCGATGTTATATTGTCAAATTCTGAATATATTATAGGCAGATTAAATATTGTTTATATTGCATTGCAAGAGCGTTCCTTTATAATCACTGAAAGCTGTCACTCATTTAATGAACACAGATCTCACACAGTTCTGTTATATTAATCAGTGAAGCTGACGACACAATGAATCTCTTATTAGGGGCCAAGCACCGAAGTTGCGAAGGCACCTATGGAAACCATTGGCGTTCCTATTCTTCTTCTTCCTCCTTCCGCCATGGGAGTCTATGGCAGCCCATAGAACCATATGGTAAAAAGTTGTGAAATTTGGCACACAGGTAGAAGACAGTCTGAAATGTCACCATGGCAATTTTGGAGTCTCTAACTAAACCCCTCTAGCGCCACCATCAGTCCAAAGTGTGACTCATGTTTATGCTAATAACTCTTGAACCATAAGGGCTAGAAACAAAATTAATTTTCCTCTGATACCTTGGCTCAAGTTGATTCGATTGCACCATATGAGGTCATTTTCCGTCATGAAAATTTTCCCGCCATTTTGAATTTTCAGACCGTGCTGACGACAATTGACAACTGCAATTCAAGTTGATTCGTCAAACCATTTTCGAAAAACGCACAAACAAATTTTACGTAGCGCTTGCGAAAAGACACTTAAGGCAATATCTCTGCAACGATTTATCGTATTCAAACCAAACTTGGTACATGTCATCACAAGCATGACCTGAGGCAACATGCAGCGTTTCAGCAAAGCGCCACCTACTGGTCCAGAGATATGAGAAATTGCTATTTTTGCTTATAACTTTTGAACTGTTTGTCCTGTTGAAAAGTGGTCTTGTTAGATTCAGGACGGCATACCGAGTCGTTTGATATATATTTTACCATATCGGCCATTTTGGCTGTTGGCCATTTTGAATTATGTGCTAAAATGCTGTATTTTATGAACGCATGAACGGATTGTGACGAAACTCGGTATGGGTCATCAGCACGATGCTCTGAAGTAGCCTGAGAAGTTTTGTAACAGCGCCACTGTTGGGGTAACAGCTTAGGACCCAGGACCAGTAGTGAGAAATGAAGACCAAGAGTCAGGAGTTAGATTAATTAAAGAAAAATTTACTGAAGAATAGTTTGCAGTTTCACCAGCAGAAGCCAGCTCACAAGGAGTTCGTAGGCCGCGCTCCCTCTAACAGTCTCCCCGTCTAACGTACATACAATTTCTGAACAGTTATACTGTTTTCAAGGTCTAACCACGTCATTATTGTCATGTGGAATGATTCTGATTGGCTCTAACACATGCAATGTAAACAGCTTTCCACACGCAGACAGATAGGAGCACATATCACTAAAAATGCGTAGACTAGTTGTCGCACAGTCCTAGATTTAGATCACAAATGACAAAAGTGGTCACATAAAGGCGTCTCCAGGTCTGGCATCGTCTGCAGAAAAGTCCATCTCCAACACTGAATCTGCACAGATCATGCAACGCACATACACAAAAGCTCCAGAGAATAACAGTTTCCTCAAGGTTGAGAACATCTTAACTAACTATCAACAAGGCATGTCTCCAAAACATGCTGATACTACTATTCTTTTAGTAAGAAAGGCACATAAAAGAGGTACATTTCTCTGAGTCCCCAAAAAGTCACGTAGACCTGACATCCAATGACCCTAAGGTCACTTTGGGAAGATATATAGCTAAACACATGCTGAGGGCTCCCTTCACTCCCAGAGTGTTTCACATCCAAGGACAGTTGCCTGTCAGCACGCCTTGACACAGACATCAGAGCAGCACCTAAAGAAATGTGTTTCCACAAATGTAGAAAATGGTTATAACTTAATTATTCAGGTTATGGAAATAATAAAAAGAAACATTGAGAAGGATAGGTGTATAAAAGAAGAGACACAGGTATCTGACCTGCCCCAATACCACCTAGTGGAAAATATTTTGTCTAATGCTTATAACTTTGGGTGTAGTTGACTTATTTTCATGGGACTAACTGTTTTTGTCTCCTGAATACTTGCTGAGTCCAACTATACCAGACTTGCCAGGTTTCGGTGTACGGTTTAAGCAGTGTGGTACTTTAGCTCTTAAAAACATTAGCTGATATCTTTGAAATAGACTCGATCTTTGAAATCCGATCGAGACGAAACCAATGTCAGAAGTTCGAAAACATAGGTTGATAGCTAGATGTTAGAGCCCAAATGTCAAAATATTGATAGTAAGGGGGAGTAAAATCCAATCAAAGGTGTCAGTTGTTTTTACGTGTTTATTCATATAAATGTCTATTACTCCAAAATGAAATTAGATATTTTCACCACAATTGACACACACATGTATGGGCTCACTCCGAGGACACACTAAAAAAATGGTAGGATTGTGCCTCTTGATGGCGCTATAATAGAACAAAACATGAAATTCCCATAGACTACTACGCATTTTTAAGCCTTTTTGCCTAAAATCATCTTAAAATGTGTTTAATTGCTCATTGCTGCCATTTATCTGACACTCCCAGACATTTTGGCATGTCTTGTCTTCTTCTTTGCGCTTGGCCCCGGTATTGCTGCTTGCAGCTATATTTAACATAATATCGACACTTAGAGAGAATTACCGCGCATGCAGAACTCAGCACTGGACAACGACTCGAGCGGTGAGTGGATTCTCACTTCAACACCTGTGATTGGTCGTTGCATTCAAGAAATCAACAAACATGTCTGTGATTGGCTACATTACTCACCGAAGCGAAAACACGTTGGAAATTGAATCATTTGACGAGCACAAATACAGATACGCACTGGATCTTTTGCCAACTCTTTTCCGCTAATAATATGCTATTGTTAGGAAGAAAACAGATCCTAGACCAGCAGTTATGAGCAGCAGAAGAATTTACCATTTCCATAGTAACCCAATATCATTTTTTAAATGGTTTTGACAGCATGAATTTTGAGTTTGAAAGCTTTCGAACGATACCTAATTAATATGCAATATGAAAAAAGACGATAAAAATAACCAGCTATTATCTACAAAGATTTAATGTCAAGAGGTTGAGTCATAAAGCCAAATAGTAAACCTTAAATACATGTGAGTGAACATCCTAATCAATATTTTCAAAATCCTTTTGTTTCTTTTCACAAATATCATGAATTTGTTAATACATACATGTTTTCCTGACAATGTTAGTTCAGTACTGCGCAGGAAAACAATTGGCTTTTGAAAATAAACCATATCACAAACTAATCAAATCACAATCTTCCTGTCTTTGAGTAATAGTCAGGCTCAGTATTTAAAAAACGAACAGGAATTTCAGGTTTTTAATTCTTAATTTAGACACTTTAAGCTCCACAATAAATATTATACAACTGGGAAACTTTTTAGTGACGTGATGATGATGTTTGAATGAGGGAAAGCTTGAAGGGCACGGCTGGAAAACTATGGCTTTCAGAAAGAAAAATCCCTTTACCTTCACCTCACCATTAAAAATTACCAGTGTCAAACCAACATTATCTCATAAAAAATGTTTTGTTGCACTTTTTTTCGATGGTCCCCTTTAGACATCCTGTTGTCTATAGTAACTTTGCACCGACATGTCAGCTAACTCTCATTTGAGTATTAGTAAACTGTTAGGTTAGGGTTAGAATAAGTTGACATGTAGTTGTAAGGTTACTTATAGTCAGTATAATGTATGTTGGTGAGCGTCAAAGTTAGCAGATAAAAAGCAGACAGTCTACTAATACTCTAATGAGAGCTAGTTGACATGTAGTAGTTAGCAGAATGTATGAAATGGACTATACCAAAACTTATAAAGATATTAATAAATCCATCAAAATGTATATTCATAGATTTCAACATAAATCATACCAGAATTGATAAAAAAAAATGAAATGGTGAATAAGTCATTTGTGTTTAAAAAAAGCCCCCAGTTATGGTATTTTCTACAGCAATTTCTCTCTTTAAATCAAAGGAACCGCTAACGTTTGTCCCCTACATGCATCATATATGCTGTCCATGCAAATGATTGCTCTTATGGAATAACCGTAATTTCCTTTCAACTCTAGTATTGGGTCACAGCATGTGCACTTTACACACTTACTTCCCTTTAAAGGCACAATATGTAATTTTTTTGCGGCTAGATGTTGCTTATTCAGAACAAAGGCGTGTCTTGATGACTTGATTTGGCGTAGACTAGCACTTCCGCTTCTTCCGTTCATGTGTGTGTGTGTGGTAACGCAGCTCTGTTTATCATATTACACACATTTGAGTGTGTTAAATTGATGTTATAATGCGACACTGTGCGTCTGCTATGAGACACTTGTTCACACTATAAGAGATCAATATTAGGCGGTAAATCATGAACACTAGATTTAAACAATAAGACTAACTGTGTTGAGCTGGAGAACAATGATTTCTGTCCATGATTGATCTAAACAGTTGCTCACCTGTCTAATAAAACACATCATATATTAAAGCATCTTTGGTGTTTCCATGGTTTCCTCAAAATAAAACCGGAGGGTAACGCGGGTATGATGTAATTGATAGGTGAAGCAAACAGCCCGTGTCCTGGTTAAAAGCGCTTATTTCACTGGATTTAATAACACTGATGATCTCTTCATCAGCTGTTAGTGGGTGGGATATATTAGGCAGCAAGTGAACATTTTGTCCTCAGAGTTGACGTGTTAGAAGCAGGAAAAATGGGCAAGCGTAAGGATTTGAGCGAGTTTGACAAGGGCCAGATTGTGACGGCTAGACGACTGGGTCAGAGCATCTCCAAAACTGCAGCTCTTGTGGGGTGTTCCCGGTCTGCAGTGGTCAGTCTTATCAAAAGTGCTCCAAGGAAGGAACAGTGGAGAACCGGCCACAGGGTCATGGGCGGCCGAGGCTCATTGATGCACGTGGGGAGCGAAGGCTGGCCCGTGTGGTCCGATCAAACAGACGAGCTACTGGAGCTCAAACTGCTCAAGAAGTTAATGCTGGTTCTGATGGAAAGGGGTCAGAATACACAGAGCATCTCAGTTTGTTGTGTATGGGGCGGCACAGCCGCTGACCAGTCAGGGTGCCCATGCTGACCCCTGTCCACCGCCCAAAGCACCAACAGTGGCACGTGAGCATCAGAGCTGGACCACGGAGCGGTGGAAGAAGGTGGCCTGGTCTGATGATCACGTGTTCTTCTACATCACGTGGATGGCCGGGTGTGTGTGCGTGGCTTACCCGGGGAACACATGGCACCAGGTGCACTATGGGAAGAAGGCGTGGCGGCAGAGGCAGTGATGCTTTGGGCAATGTTCTGCTGGGAAACCTTGGGTACTCCATCCATGTGGATGTTACTTTGACACGTCCCACCTACCTAAGCTTTGTTGAGCCCATGTCCAGCCTTTCATGGAAACGGTATTCCCTGGTGGCTGTGGCTCTTTCAGCAGATAATGCGCCGCCACAAAGCACAAATGCTTCAGGAATGGTTTGAGGAGCACAACGAGTTTGAGGCGTTGACTCGGCCTCCAAATTCCCCATATCTCAATCCAATCGAGCATCTGTGGGATGAGCTGAACAAACAAGTCCAATCCATGGAGGCCCCGTCTTACAACTTACAGGACTTAAAGGATCTGCTGCTAACATCTTGGTGCCAGACACCACAGCACACCTTCAGGGGTCTAGAGGAGTCCATGCCTCGACGGGTAAGGGCTGTTTTGGCAGCAAAAGAGGGACCAGCACAATATTAGGAAGGATGGATCACTGGCTCGCTGTGGTTGTTTCATGCAAGTGAGAAATTGTTTTAAACCCTATAAAATAGAAGATAGAAATGTTGATTCAGGTTTCATGGTAACTTTAGAAAGAAATAAAGCCGGGGTTTGGAGTTTTGGGACGCTTGAGTGTCAGATATATAATAAACCAATATTTTTCCAAATGTATTTCCACTTAGTTTAATATGTTCTATATGTTTTATTTAAGGGTGAAATATAGTCTCTCATCATAGAGTTGTTTTGTGTAAAGCCTTAAGAAATATAAATCTACCGTATCTCTGTCAAACAATACAGTGGAGCAATGAATGAATGAATTTCAAAGATTTACGGGTATTGAGAAAGTAGGTCAGCACTAGTTTAGCATAAAGATGTTCATGTTATTAATCAAAGGTGATATCCAGCATTATACATTTAAATGTACTGAATCAAATTTGAATGACGCTGGCAAAAGATGAAATGTAAGTCACTCGTTATTACACCATTTTTAACAGGAACTTAAATCAACTTCTCTTGAATGGAGTTCTGAACTTTACACAAATCATCATCATCATCATCATCATGCACGATATGAATCTGTATGTTTCTGATCATGACATTCATATGGCCATTCCACAAGAATGTGTGTCCTTTGTGTCTCTCATAAAGTGTGAATCTGTGTTGTTGTTGTTTTATACATTATGTGTGACCCTGGAGCACGAAACCAGTCATGAGTCTATGGGTCAAAATCATCCATTTTTCTTTTATGCAAAAAATCATTAGGATATTAAGATCATGTTCCACGAAGATGTTAAGTAAGTTTCCTACCGTAAATATATATATATATATATATATAAAATGTATTATTAGTAGTAATATGCATTGCTAAGAACTTCATTTGGACAACTTTAAAGGAGATTTTATCAATATTTAGATTTTCTTTTTGCACCCACATAAGACCCTTTTCACATTTCCGGGTTTCTCAGAGCGGAAGTCGTCATAGTTGGGTTAAATATTATAGCTGTGAATGAGAGAATACATTAAATGTTTTTTTTTTGTGTGCCCATTTGCTCACATAGCAAAAGAAAAACGCCACAGCAGTGATTTCACAACTTTCAAAAAGAGGGAAAAATAGAGTGAGATTGATAACGGCAGTGAAAAGAGAGAAATGTGTTCATTTTTACCATCACTCCCATATACGCTATTACTAAACACCCTCACAGCAGCGGTAACTTTTTTATTGTAATTTGATGCAAAAGTAATAAAATGCAAAGTATTAGTGTTATAAATGTACTTTTTTTAATGCGCAATCTGAATCTGTATGTTTCTGCTCATGGCATACACTCTAAAAAAAATGGTGCTATATGGCACTAAATGTGGTTGTTTGGTTCGTAATTATATACCCCTTTTGCACCAGAATGAACCGGGTGCTAGTTCAGAGTCAGTGCTAGTCCCAGTTCATAGCATAGACAGTAAAAGAAATGGACAGAGCGACCCCATAGACTTCAACGGAGATAATTGAAGTCAGGTAGAAGCATCACTTCCTGATGGCTGATGTACTGCGCAGCCTCAGACTGAGCTTGACGACGTAGATGTGACGTGAGCAACCTGTCTGACAGTGGCAAGTCTTCTAGTAGTTGTGCAACGTAAAATCTGAATCACCGAATCTTGCAGAGACAGAGAGAGTGAGCAGGAGCAACTTTTGATGAATGAAGCAGAATTTGAGACATCTCTGTCTGTGTTTATGCCTCCACGTCCCCCCGATTGCCTCATAAGCCCCGTTTCCACCGAAATTACCTGGAACAATTTGTACCAGGAACTTTTTTTACAGGAACTTTTTCCCCCAGACCTGCTGCTGTCTGCGTTTCCACTGCGGTCTAAAGTACCGAGAAGATTAGGCAAATTAGTCCGGTGAAGTAGGACTGCGCGCGGCGCGACTGCTCCTCCCAGTCACAGACGGACAGTCATCATTTCTGCGCGACACCGTCTGCAACAATAACAAGTGGAGGAGATGCAAGCAGCGCTGCTTTTGCTGGTTATGTATCGGTTTACTAAAGAGGTCATTAACAAAACGGCGGAAAAGAGACGAGCACTGATACTAAAGCGTATTCTGAAAGCTCGTAAAGCTAGATTTATAATATGACAAAGTTATCATCAGCTATTACGGACATTGACCGTGAGATGGCTGAGACGAACGCGCGCCATCGGACAGAAAGAGCAAGACTGATATTTACTGAACGCTGAACGATCCTCGCAAAAGACTTTTAAAAATGCTGGTTGAAATAAAATGCTGCGTGAGCTCAACCAATCAGCATGTTCAGCACCCAAGTCCCACCCCCGAAAGTTCCTGAACTTTAAAAAAGTACCACCTCGGGAGCAGGGCCGCTCGGAGGGGGAAATATTTACCCAGAACTTCATTTAGACCCTGCGGTCAAAACACACCGAGTACCAGCCCAAAGTTCCTAGTTCCTGGGGAAAGTTCCTGCGGTGGAAACGCAGCTATAGACAGTAAAAGATTACCTACGAGCGGTCTATACGGTAATTTGCTCAACAGCGCGGCACAGTCGCGTGGTTATGACGCAATCGATAGCCTATATTTTACAAAAACAGCTTCAACGGGGCGATAGTGTAAGATACAAGGTAATGGAGCCTTTTATACATTGTCGTGTTTGTTTAGAAATAAACAATGGACGAATGAAGTCTTTAAACGCCTCAGATGTAAAGATATTCGCTGTCAAAGTGAGGCCAAAATGAATGGGAGTCAATGGGATGCTTGGTTAGCAATGGCCGCGCCTATGGAAGGTACGGTTTCCGGGGGCTGGATTACCCCCTTGATTCATAGTTGGTTCAACTGAGGAGCCTTCTATGAACCGGTTTGCTTTTCCACATGAGAGCCGCCACAGAGCCAGTCTTACGTCCCTGTATACGTCTCCTCTCTCTCAGCAACGCTAGCGAGGCAGCGGGAAACACACACACACACACCAGGCTTGTTCGAGATGCATCAGCGCTGTGCAGACGATCAGCGTATGATATAAAAACACTGCATGAGTGAATCAAAAGCATAAGGAGTCGTGTGCTCTCGCTGGACTCGTTATCATACGGCGATCGGTCTGCACAGCACCGCTGCCAACAAGCCTTCCATCAACAATGCAAACGTTGCGTTACTATTGATGCACATGGCTTTACGATCCTACATCGGCATCAAAACACAACGAAAACACAGCGAATCCAACGCATTCATGCAGCGCGCCGTAATTTGTATAGACGGAGATTACAATCGAGCAGCAGCTGTTAGCTCCATTAGCTGCTATTTCAACAATGGTGGATCTCAAGTTTGTGTTCGTCTTGTTGACCCCGCCCCCAGCGCCTGATGTAATCGGTTCTTACTTCTAGCCCAGCAATGTTTTGGTGCTACTTAAGAACCACTTTCCCTGGCTCTGAGCTGGTGCTTTGGGAGTGGAAATACAAAGAACCGATTTGAAACTAGGCTCTGGCTCCAAACTAGCTCTAGCACTGCCTTGGTGGAAAAGGGGTAATAGGGGAACCACTTTAAGTGCTGTATAGCAGAAAATCTCGGTTCTTCGGCGGTTCTTCTGCGGTTTTTCATCAGTTCTTCAGCGGTTCTTCAGCGGTTCTTCGGCGGTTCTTCGGCGGTTTTTCATCAGTTCTTCAGCGGTTCTTCAGCGGTTCTTCAGCGGTTCTTCGGCGGTTCTTCGTCGGTTCTTCAGCGGTTCTTCGGCGGTTCTTCGTCGGTTCTTCTGCGGTTCTTCGGCGGTTCTTCGGCAGTTCTTCGGCGGGTATATATATACGGTGCTGTGCAGACCGATCGCTGTATGATAACGAGTCCAGCGAGAGCACACGACTCCTTATGCTTTTGATTCACTCATGCTGTGTTTTTATATCATACGTGGATCGGTCTGCGAAGCGCCGATGCATCTCGAACAAGCCTGGTGTGTGTGTGTGTGTGTGTGTTTCCCGCTGCCCAGGGTTGCCAGGTTTTCACAACAAAACCCGCCCAATTGCATTTATGCATTTGGCAGACGCTTTTATCCAAAGCTATTATTACAGGGACAATCCCCCTGGAGCAACATGGAGTAAAGTGCCTTGCTCAAGGACACACTGGTGGTGACAGCTGGGATTGAACCAGCAACCTTCTGCGTATCAGTTCCATGGTTTAACCAACTGGACCACCATCTCACAATTGCTACTCAAAACAAGCCCAATTGAGTTTCAGGGGGGCTTCCCCGGTAAAAATCACATTTGGGGGTAAAATATGTTTATTTGGCATGGTTGCCTACTAAAATTTGCATTCCCGGGGCTAAATATCACATAATTGGGGTCGCTTCAACCCGCGGACATGAAAAACAGCCCGCGGCAACAGTGATGAAGTAGCCCAATTCCGCCGGAATACCGCGGACTTGGCAACACTGCCGCTGCCTCGCTAGCGTTGCTGAGAGAGAGGAGACGTATACAGTGACGTAAGACCTGGCTCTGTTGTGGCTCTCAGCATGTGGAAAAGCAAACCGGTTCTTAGAAGGCTCCTCAGTTGAACCAACTATGAACTGGGACTAGCTCTGGCTCTGAACTAGCTCTAGCACTGCCTTGGTGGAAAAGGGGTATAGCATGTGGAAAGGTAAACTGGTTCTTAGAAGGCTCTTCAGTCAAACCAACTCCGAACCAGCACTAGCTCTGAACTAGCACCCAGTTCATTCTAGTGGAAAAGGGGGATATGATTACGAGCCAAGAACCACTTTTAGTGCCATATAGCACCATTGAATATGGTCATTCTACAAGAATGGGTGTCCTTTGTGTCTCTCATAAAGAGTGAAATTATATTGTTGTTGTTGTTTTATACAGAATATAAGCTAGCAGTCTTTATTCATTCTATAGACATTTGTACCGTGGTACAGGTAATCTACTAATAAATGAACTCTACAAGAACAAGTTTGTTGATATATCAACCCACATACCAATACTTTGTAAACTACTGAAATGTGAATATTTGTAGAAATACCAGTATTAAATCTTGCAGCTCCTTACAGTTTCATAGCCGTTGTTGAATTAAACTTATATTCTAAAAACGTTTCACTAACATTCCCATTAAGTTGTGCAAACGTTCTATGAATGTTCATAACGTCCAACATTCCATTTTATCATTCCTCAAACATCACTGGAACAGAACTTTGAACGAACATTCTAGAATTATTTCTGGATTCCTGTCAACCCTGTTACCTTTCTGAAGTCATGACACATCACATATGTGACCCTGGACCACAAGGGTAAATTTTTTGAAAGATTTATATTATTTTATAACCTCCTGGGACCCACGAATAGACTTTTGTCCACTGTAGTGGACGTTATATTTTAGTGAATTTCTCTGACATCACACATGTCACATGTCACAGTCTGGATGTCCTGTAAAGAGCACATTCGGGGCTTTGCAGAGAGAGCAAATGTTTGGAGGTTTCACCAGGACAACAACTTCTTCTTGATCTTTAAAACGGCTGACATTAATGTTTAGCACTCTTATGGAAATATGATCATATTTTTTAATTATAATTTAAATCTGATTAATTTTCAAATTGTTTGTTATAAATCAACATCTAAGGAAAATATTATCAAAATATGACTTTCTGTTACAAAACAGGGCATTGATTTCATAAATGACCACTGTAGTGGACACCAGGACTTAAATCATGATTATCAGGCATTTGAGACATAACAAGTGAACAGGGAAAGAAATTACATATCAATATTCCTATGAAATATTAGATATTATTATGAAAATGTTGCCAATTTTTTCTCCCATTATTACACTTATTTTTTCATTACATGTTGCACCAAGAACACATTAATATGCAAATTAGATGCAGTGAATAGATGCATTGTATTGAATGGGAAAATCCAAGTATTGTCATTTTACCCACATATTTCATAAAGTAAAATGAATGCATTTCATTATATCTTTCATAACATAGTTCAGAATCATCTTTAAATAAAGTTTGTTTAAAAAAGAAACCCTGAAACCTAAAAATTGATTGGTGAATTAAAAATAAATCCCATTGTTTTTGCCTATACATGCAATTTCATGTCATTTCATTTTTAACTCCTGCTGTCACTACAGAGCACACATCACAACATATGAATAAAATATCATTTTTCAAAAATGTTTTTTCCCCCATTTGTTTCTTATGCTCTAAACAATGTAAGGACATAAAAAAAATACTAAATTCAAAAACCTTTTTTCTGGGTCCCAGGAGGATATTATTGTTTATATTATTTGGTCGAGATATCTGGAATCTGAGGGTGCAAAAAAAAAACTAAATATTGATAAAATCTCCTTTAAAGTTGTCCAAATGAAGTCCTTAGCAATGCATATCACTACACTCTAAAAAAAAAGGTTCTATATGGCACCAAAAATGGTTCTTGGCTCGTAATCATAGGGGAACCTTTTTCAGTGCTATATAGCACCAATTTTGGTGCTTCAGTGGTTCTTCAGTGGTTCTTTGACTAAGGTGCTATATAGCACCGCTACCATATACAGAACATGTTAAGATATGGTGCTATATAGCACCAAAAGTGGTTCCTCTATGATTACGACGAAGAACCATTTTTGGTGCCATATAGAACCTTTTTTTTTAGAGTGTACTAGGCCTACTAATAATACATTTTTATACATTTACGGTAGGAAACTTACATAACATCTTCATGGAACATGATCTTAATATCCTAATGATTTTTGGCATAAAAGAAAAATGGATTATTTTGACCCATAGAACTGGTTTTGTGCTCCAGGGTCACACATATAATGCATTAATTTAGCTTGTGGTGGCACGGTGCCATCATGCCTGATTTAAAAGTCACATTCAAACGAAAAAGAAAGACCCTTATGTTACCCTATGACTAAGATGTCCTTTCTTGTAATGCACATTCATTCTTTACAGAACGTACACGCGTATAAAAATGCACATTCTGGGACTTCCACTGTTGTTATGTTTCCATATCTCACCTAACTACCAGCTATGGGTGTGTGTCAAACCAAGCGTCAGGCTTTACGTCATCGACTCGAACGTAACGCAAGCGCGCTCCTGCACTCCCCCTAGCGGAGAAGACGAAGAGGACGCTCATAATGGGTTGTGAAAGTGGAAAGTACCTTATGGAAATCCCCTACTGGCTTTTATGTACTGGTATCAATCGGACTGTCTGAACTAGCGCATAGACTTTGGCGTGTTTTAGACGCGAGCAGTGAAAACCCAGTGGATCTCCTAAAGCGAGATGGACGATTAAAGTGGACTGAGTGAAGTAGCAGTGGAGCCAGAGCATCTTATGGGCTTTGTTGGTGGATACCGACATATTGAACAGGTAAGAGTTGTCCGCCTCATCCCTCGCCTCACTAATGTCGCGTCCAGACTCTGTCCTAAAGCAAGCGGGCTTGGTTTCTCCCGTATTGTCTCGCGTTCAAACGGCAAGGCTGTCTTGTACGCACGGATACAGTCTTGAACGCCACGGATTTGACAGCCATTGTTTGCGAAGACGTCTCTTATCATCAGCGATTAAGAACGTCAAACGGAGAAAACGTTCTATTGTTGCCATGGGGACACATCGCTTCCGTTCGAGTGTTACAGTGTTGCATTGTCTAACGGCTTCTGTTCTGTCAAGTCAATTACGTAATTCGAACGTCGGCAACTGATGTTACAATGTTTTTCGCGTCGCTCTCTATTGTCCCCGCTGTGCTTTGTGGACGCAGCCTTGTCGCCTTCCCCACGAATTTTCGCGAGGGGTATTTAAGGGAACACTCACTGTCTGAATAAGATGTCCCTCCGCGGCTGAGACAAATACACGGTGCCCTTGCAGGCAATGGCATGTCTGAACCCATCTATTGTCGCCTGTTCTGATAGTTTGGGAAAATTGATTGTGGGGGTGGACTTGTAAAGATCTTCGCCTTTCACTCCTCTGACCTCAAGAGCCTTTTCGCTTGAGACTGGAATACACCATCAGCTTTCAGGGGCCACCATCAGTCTTTCAGTTCTTCACCTTTAGGCTGGAGGGGAAATTCTTATTTGTAGCACATGCTCGTGGGTTGAGCGCTCATGACAATGGTGTTTTTGTTTCATGTCTTCTTTCGCAGTGATAGATTGGTTCCCCACTCCAGATCGCCATGTCTCAGGGCCAGAACTTCCTGCCCAAGTTCCTGTTCGTGAGTAACCTCCTGAAGGCCGTGAAAATCAGAGAGCGGGTGCCCAATGACGTGGTCAAGCCTTCGGCCAGCAGCGGCCTGATCCATCACCTGCGCAGCATGCATCGCTACACCCTGGAGATGATCCGAATGAGCCAGTTCCCGCAGGCCTTCCGCGAGGTCATCCAGGCGGCCATTTTGGACCGGGCCATGCAAAGCTCGCTGGAGCAGGAGAAGAGGTTGAACTGGTGCCGTGAGGTCAAGAAGCTGGTGCCACTGAGAACCAACGGTAAATATGCCGTGATTTTTATCGGCTTGAGCGCAAACGGTGTGTCGCGGCGACATTCAAGTTTCCTTGTGTTGGTTTCTATCAATTAATTATACTCTTTAATTCTTCTAGTGAAATGCTCAGTGTTGGGTATGTTACTCTAAAAAAAAAGTAAATAATCACTAAAAAATAGGTAACACTTTACAGTTTCACTTTTTACATGTAATAACTATAAGTTATGCATAACTACATGCAACTAACCCTAAACCTCACATAGTTACTTAATATTACTCAGTACTTAAATGTATAATTACACTGTAACACTTTATTTTACATGTACATGTCGTTACTATTGTAATAACTATACATTATGCATAACTACATGCCAAAAACCAAACCCTAACCCTATAGTAAGTTCACGTAGTTACTTAATATTACTTAAATGTATAATTACACTGTAACACTTTATTTTACAGTGTCCTTGTTACATGTAGTTACTATAACTATAAACTAAATGCCAAAAACCAAACCCTATAGTAAATGCATGTAGTTACTTAAATTTCCTCAAGTACTTAAATGTATAATTACAGTGTAACACTATTTCACAGTGTCACTGTTACACACGTTACATGTAGTTACTATAGTAATAACTATAAGTTATGCATAACTACATGCAACTAACCCTAAACCTCACATAGTTACTTAATATTACTCAGTACTTAAATGTATAATTACACTGTAACACTTTATTTTACATGTACATGTCGTTACTATAGTAATAACTATACATTATGCATAACTACATGCCAAAAACCAAACCCTAACCCTATAGTAAGTACATAGTTACTTAATATTACTCAGTACGTAAATGTATAATTAGTGTAGACACCTTAAAATAAAGTGTAAACCAAAAAGTATTGCATTACAAGGATAGACATGAGTAATAAATAACATAACATTGCATAAATTATTCTTGAACTGACGAACACATTTAAAGGGTTACATTAAAACATACTTTTTTACATTAGACATACATTTTTTTATGTTAAATCCACTATTGTTTTTTATATAATTGTCCTATAGTCTATGTAATTAATTGCGGTAACAGTTTATGTCCTTTTTGTTACATATACTTACATTAGTAACAACAGTACATTATGCATAATTGCTTGCAACTAAACCAAACCCTAACCCTATAGTAAGTTCACGTAGTTACTTAATATTACTCAGTACTTAAATGTATAATTACACTGTAACACTTTATTTCAGTGTCATTGTTACATATGTTAAATGTAGTTACTATAGTAATAACTATAAGCTATGTATAAATGATATGCAACTAAACCAAACCCTAACCCTATAGTAAGTTCACGTAGTTACTTAATATTACTTAAATGTATAATTACACTGTAACACTTTATTTTACAGTGTCCTTGTTACATGTAGTTACTATAACTATAAACTAAATGCCAAAAAACAAACCCTATAGTAAGTGCATGTAGTTACTTAAATTTCCTCAAGTACTTAAATGTATAATTACAGTGTAACACTATTTCACAGTGTCACTGTTACACACGTTACATGTAGTTACTATAGTAATAAATATAAATTATGTATAATTATATGCAACTAAACCAAACCCTAACCCTATAGTAAAGTACATGTAGTTACTTAAATTTACTTCAAGTACTTAAATGTATAATTACAGTGTAACACTATTTCACAGTGTCACTGTTACACACGTTACATGTAGTTATTATAGTAATAACTATAAGTTATGCATAACTACATGCAACTAACCCTAAACCTCACATAGTTACTTAATATTACTCAGTACTTAAATGTATAATTACACTGTAACACTTTATTTTACAGTGTCCTTGTTACATGTAGTTACTATAACTATAAACTAAATGCCAAAAAACAAACCCTATAGTAAATGCATGTAGTTACTTAAATTTCCTCAAGTACTTGAATATATAATTACAGTGTAACACTATTTCACAGTGTCACTGTTACACACGTTACATGTAGTTACTATAGTAATAACTATAAGTTATGCATAATTATATGCAACTAAACCAAACCTTAACCCTATAGTAAGTACATGTAGTTAATCAATATTACTCAATACTTGAATATATAATTACAGTGTAACACTTTATTTCACAGTATCACTGTTACACACGTTACATGTAGTTACTATAGTAATAAATATATATTATGTAACTAAATGCAACTAAATCAAACCCTAACCGTATAGTAAGTACATGTAGTTACTTAAATTTACTTCAAGTACTTAAATGTATAATTACAGTGTAACAAAGACATCTTTAACTTTAAAAATAAAGTGTAACCTTACTTAGTAATGCATTACACCCTAAACTGTAAATATAATAAGGATGTTATAACTAATAATAGGCTGATATATATCGGCCAGGCCAAAAAATCAATCAGTATTTTCCATTTCTTTGGCTGATAATCGTGTCAGTTAAGTATCGCTTTATTTTACAGTCATTGTTACATGTAGTTACTAACTATAAGTTATGCATAATCACATGCAATTAAACCTAACCCCTAAATCTTAATATTACTCAGTACTTTAATGTCTAATTACAGTGTAACCAAGACGCATTAAGATAGTGATACTTCTCTTATGGTGTAATTCATCTCGGTTGCTATCGTTATCTAGACACCACATCTGCCATTAAATTAAAAAAGCTACATCGTTAGACCACTTAACGAAAAGAGGCAGACGGGAAAATCCTGCGCTGTCCGTCACACGGATGTTTTTCCCCCTGTAATTCTCCAGCACAGTTTGATTTAAGGGGCCGTGCCGTGATGCTGGGCTCACAGCGAGCGCTGTATGACTCTTGATGTTTCTCTTGCTAGCTCAGGGTCAGGTCGCGCTGCTCTTCTCTTATGAGTAATGCTGCGAGGGAAACTTCTCTGTACTTGCCATTGTTGCTCCATTGTACAGTCACTAGTTACAGTAACTGAAATGAGGTAAACAGAGACTACACGCATCTCATTATTCTCATTATACGTTCATCCGAAATAGCCAACAATCTAGTGTTGTTTGTTTGTAAGTTGTGTTAGTAGGTGTCATTTTGTCACGTCTACTTCCTGGTAGTGGAGACAGTTTCTCGTTCATGCATTCTGGTAAATGTCTTGCTTTTTTTCTGGACAGCCCAGATTTTTCAGGAATTTCCTTTATTATGAAAGCGCTTGACTGGAACATGTCTAAGACAGATTGTGCTGATATGATCCCGTAACAGAATATAGAGGGGAACTTGAATAAATGTAACGCTCGAATGTAATAACGCAATGGCCATTTTAGATCCTCTACGCTTTCTTAATTTCCTGTCCTGTTTTGGTGGGAATATTTAAGAAAGCCCTTTCTGCATGAATACACCCACTCCCAGAGAACACGATTGCATGAACGGTAGATTTTTAGACGGCTTTTACTGATTTGTAAAGTGCATCTTCAGGGTTAGTCAAATAGTCTGATGTCAATACTAAAGCAGAGGATGTGTGTAAAGTTTGAGGATTGGTATGTACATTTACCAACCTGCCCTCCAACCAATATGCCTCTATAGGTCGTTTGTCACTTCCCTGAAATATGACCCATAGGAGCGTTTACTAAAGTTGTGGCCCTATCGACAACAGGAGACGTTCATTTTAATGCTTTGTTTCATTTTATTTGTGTCATATTTCGGATTTTGCATAGCTCAATTGATAGAGCATTGCAAAATACAACATCATGCAATCGTGGGTTCGATCCCAGGGAACTCATAAAATGTATATGCTCGGTGAATCACTGGGTAGGTTTAGAGGTGGGGTGGGTGTAGTTGATAGTAAAAATTATTTTTGCTAAATGGAAATATGACAAATGGTGGTAAAAAGTCCACACATTGCATTGAAATGAACACACATTTTGATTGGTAATAACAGTCATACGTCATGACGACAGACGTAACACGACACTGTCATTATTTTTACAAAACGTTTAAAACGTAAATAAAGGTCGTAATAAGGTATAGTCGTTTTTTTTGGGTGGACAGTCTGACATTTATGCATTCACCCAAAGCAACTTACAATGCATTCAAGGGATGCATTTTTATTATTATTCGTTTTTGCATTCCCTGGGAATCGAACACATGACCTTAGCACCATTGCTGTACTGTTTCAGCTACAGGAATAAATTGTATTGATTACAATTAATTAATTTATTGTATATTATATACAGTCAAACCAAAATGTCCTCAGGCACCTTCAACATTTTCTCACATTATCACAGTTTATTCATCAAAAATTCATCGTCATAACTTTTATAGAAAGGGACGTAATGGATCACAATCAACCAATCAGCTGTTAGATTTAAGAACATAATTATAATACCGGTTTAGATTAACCAATGACCAAGCAATGCTTCATTTTGTTCAGTCTGTGGAGTCAAAGGTCACATTAGCAATTAAAGAACAAACACTTCTGCAAATCATGCTCAGCTCAAAGTATCTGAATCGTTTCATAAATGATTATCAGTTTCACTGGTAGTCACTGTATGAAGAGTTTTTGAGTATGATATGTCACGGTTTACTTTATTTTGCTCTCCTCACTTACAGAAATGAACTTTACACACACTAGTGAAACATTATATCTGTGTCTGAATCATTTTTGGTTTGACTATATATTCACAATATAGTATTTATTTATTTACCATTAAACCCCATTGCAGTTACTAATTGACAGCTTTAGGTTAAATAGTTAAACAAGTGTGAGCTCGGGCCGCTATAGTGCATCTGATCATATGACAGCAAATTCGGAGAACTCGACAATGTTATCATTTACTCAGTGCTTAATCATTTCCTTGAGGCCACACTTTTCTCCTGTGACCATGATTGCTGAATGTGTTGAAAAGGATATGGTTGTATAGCAGATGTTGTTTGTATCCAAGTTTTGTGTGTTCATTTTCTGTTCTTCATTGTGTTGGGGAAGCTGCTTTGAAACCGTAACTTCCCAAGTGACAAGTTTCACATGTTTACATTAACGTTTTTAAATACAGTCAAGCTGAGAAAGATGGCAATGTACACTGCAAACTATTAACAAAAAGCACTACTTTGAAAGCGTTTCAGGATATGTAACTCAAACGTTTAATTTAGCCAAAATTTAGCCAATTACATTTAATAAAAGAAGTGAATAGTTTGTCTGAGACCAAATGTGCATTGGTGAATTTTCTGTGATATGAAGTCCAAGTCAACTGCTTCACTTAAATGAAAGCGGACATTGAGCTCGATCTGCTGTGTGACATAAAACCGCAAATTTGTTATTGGAAAAAGTTTGAAAAATGCTTCTGGAAAATGTGGTTGAGTTAGGTATTGTTATACGTTAGCAGCACTACTTTTAGATAGTTTTGAGTTTGCAAGCTTGTTGGACTATCAATTCATATCCATTAATGAGAGTATGCTTTTTGTAGAATTTGTCGTTTTCTTTACCTAGAGTTGAAGTTCATACAGAAACGTAGTCGTGTGTAACAAAAGAAAAACCAAACACAGTCTATTATGCACTATACAAATAGTTTCTATATATAAATCATAGACCAGTTAAAACCTCCCTCTACTTAGGAACTTTTGGTCTTTGTGTTGATAGCATGTACAGACACAAACCATGTGCAAATTTAAAGAACAGGAACTAGATCATATGTTCAGACTTCCCTTATCGGCCCTAGAGATGGCATGGGCACGGCACAGGCATTCCTGTACAACATCGCCCCTCCTCTCTGGAAAGTCCAGACGCTTTATATCATGGCTCTGGTGTCAAGAGGAGTCAAGGGAAAGAAAAAGTTGAAGTGAAGCCCTTACGCCGCTTAATCAGAGAATCACATCCTAGGGAAATTCCTCACAGTTGTGCGCAGGCTGTTTCACACAAGCGCATGCAAATGCGTACGAATGCATTTTAGCACACATGTTGCACAACATCAGAAAGAACACAGAATCTAGGCCATGGGTATAGCTCTGCAGTGCATACACACTGAGTGTTCAAGTTACTACCAGGTGCAAAGATTACAGTAAAGTTATTGATTTGCAAAAGTACGAGTTTTGAGACTACAAGTAGCCCGACATGTTCAAATTGCTCTTGGGGTGTTATGAGGAGTAGATTGAATTGCTTTTGCAAAGATGGTCATATGTCCTGTTTTAAAATGCACAGAGTTTGGATGAAACGGATATCTTTAAACTGCTTTAACACCTCTGGTGGAAATCCCCTGTATTGCTTTTATCTCATCCTTAATCTTGCTTCTTGACGAATACAGCTGAAATAACCTTTAGGTGTAAAAGAGATTGCTGTCAACGTATGCAACAACAAAGCAAGGGTTACATATGTAGTTTTCATTTTCTTAGAATTATATGTAATGCATGGTTGTTAGGGCTCTCTATGTTATGACAATCTTGATGATTGCAAAAGTCCAAACAGGAACTGCAAGTTTCATAGCCTTTTTGTGAATGCGTGAATACCTTCTACTTTTATGCCAAATCTCTAAGTGAGCCTATCTGCAAATGTGATGATGCATGTGGAAGGTGTGGACATCCAGTGTATAATGGAAGACTTGCTGCCATGTTTGCAGAAACCGAGTGCCCATTCGTGATTAATTACTTTGGATCCGCAGGAAAATAATGTCCTGATGGCACCACGAGAACATGCACAGTCTCAAGCCCCGAGATATAATCTGTGTTTGTTTTCATTTAGGTGATGGGAACTGCCTGCTCCACGCAGCCTCTCAGTATCTGCTAGGGGTTCAGGACACGGACCTGGTGCTCCGAAAGGCTCTTTATGCAGTGCTGAAGGAAACAGACACTAGTAACTTTAGAACACGCTTTCAAACAGAGCTACTGCACTCTCAGGAGTTCACCCAGACTGGCCTGCGATACAGCACTTTGGTAAGCACTTCCACCTTCACACCGAAAATTCAAAATTGCCCTTTGTGTGGCACAAACAGCCAGCTAAAGCCAAATGTTGTCCTTTTGATATAACAAGTATAGAACTCATGGATATGTGCAATTTTTGCTTCTCAGAACTGGGAGGAGGAATGGGTTAAGATTGTAGAAATGGCCTCTCCTGTGTCCAGCAGTAATGGCCTACAGTTTGACTCTTTAGAGGATATTCACATCTTTGTGCTTTCAAATATTCTACGGAGGCCAATTATTGTTATTGCAGGTATGTATCCGTTCCCGGTGCAATCCAACACACTCAAGTACATCAACATGACCATAATATATGACAATTTTTTTATTTATCAACAGACCAAGTACTTAGAAGTATGAAATCTGGTTCCTCGTTTTCACCCCTCAATGTGGGGGGCATATACCTGCCTTTGCATTGGCCTCCAGCAGAATGCTACAAATATCCCATAGTGCTTGGCTATGACTCTCAGCACTTTGCACCCCTGATCACAATCAAAGACAGTGGCCCAGGTACGTCACTAGAGCTTGCTCTACTCCTCAATGTGCTCTTAGTCGTCCCAGTGTATTTGAATATTTTTTTGTGACCCATTCAGAGATCCGTGCGGTGCCGTTGATAAACCCGGGACGGGGAGGGTTCGAGGAGCTTCGAGTGCACTTCCTGACAGAAAAGGAGCAGCAACAGAAGGAGAAGTTACTAAAAGACTACCTAATGCTTATAGAAATCCCTGTCATTGGCCTGGGCTATGATCCCACACAGATTATCACTGCAGCCAGGTATGAGCTAAATACACTCTTTGTTAAAGTCTTGCTGATTAAGTTCCTCAGTGTAACCTGTAAATTTGTGGCACTTTGCCATGTACCTTTTTAAACCTTGAATCCTTCCTTCATCAGACTGGATGAAGGCAACCTACCTGAGGATATGAACCTGATGGAGGACTACCTACAACTGGTAAACCATGAATATAAGCGCTGGCAAGAGGATAAGGAGTCTTTATGGGCCCCCCAATCCCAGCGCCCCCCTCCCTTCTCAGTCTCCCAACTCTCTCTCATTGAGATCCGCTGTGCCACACCCCGCTGTACCTTCTACGTCTCAGTGGACACTCAGCCCCACTGTCATGAGTGCTTCGAGAAGCGGCAGGCAGGTCGGAAGCCCGAGGCTATTTCCAGCTCAAATCAATCGTCATCCTCGGACCCGGAGAGCCGAGGGAGGCTGGAGCGCTCCGTCCTGCCTAGCCCGCGTTCTGCACCCCCTACCGCCCCAAGCCTAAGCCTTTACAGTGAGACTCATGCCATGAAGTGCAAGACACCCGGATGCTTGTTCACACTCAGTGTGGAGCACGACGGGCTTTGTGAACGCTGCTTTACGGCGAGGCAAAACCGTCCCGCTGCCAACGGCCCACCGCAAGGCCCTTCTCACGGCTGGTGCCACAGTCAGTGGGCGCCAGGCGGCCGGGAACGAGAGAAGGACAGGGAGAGGGAAAGAGAACGAGAAAGGGACACCGAGAGGTGTGTTATGTGTCGACAGGAGGTCTGTAGGATATTTAATGGTCTTTGCCCGCCCTGCATGCAGAGGACTGCTGTTTCCGAGAGGGTGGATGCCCAGCAGCAGGAGCCTAGAACAGAAGCCTCAGTGTGGGCATTGCATAGGGAGACAGAGCGCACTGGCACCACCGGCCACACCTGGCAGACGCCTGCTGCCCGACAGTGTAAGCGCTCCGGCTGCCAATTCTTCGGAACGCCAGAGAAGCTGGGATTCTGCACTATATGTTATCTAGACTACCAGACCAATCACCGTAAGTGCAACTATTCTGCAACAAGAAATATCATCTCAGTTATAATGTCTCCACTTCCTGTTACAGGAAGCAATTCATAGGCATTGTAAAGTCAACCACAGTAGCAAGTATGTCATTTTTTGGCTGCTTTTGTCTGTACAGAGGCCACTCCTGCTATTGTCCAGCCCAGGCACACATCCGAGGCGGGTTTTCAGAACTGTCCGCGGTGCCGGGGTCAGGGCTGCGGTGCCGAGGGAAAGGCCATGCTTGAGGGTTACTGCAACAAGTGCTTTGTGAAGGAACAGAGTGCTAGACTCAATCAAGCTGCTAGCAGGGGCTCTCAATCCCCACCTCTTGTCACGGTAAGTGTCTTTATTTGCTGTTGTGGGGGAAGTTTGGCTCTGCTTAAGTGTTGAAGAACCGATAAAACAACAAGCTCTGTTGTCTCTGTCCAGCGGGCCTCGAAACCACGTCCACCGCCGGTGCTCACCCAGGCGCAGTGTCGGCGTAGTGGCTGTAAGAACCTCTCCCCTGGTTGCACGGACCTCTGCCCGGACTGCCTCAGCCGCGGCCAGCGAGAGGGTCGGCGTGCCCAGGCGCCCAAAGAGAAAAGCAAACAGCGCTGCAAGACACAGGGCTGCGATCACTACGCCAATCAAGAGAAGCAAGGCTACTGTAACGAATGTGACCACTTCAAGCAGATTTACCGAGGCTGACAAAACAGTTTAATGTTCAAAAGGGCCTAGTTCATCTGGCATTTTTTTGCATGCTGGTGAACACTCTTACACATGGACCATTTTGCCCAGAATCCCCCACCTATCTTGGGCAGGGCCTAAAGAACCCGGTGGTGCTGTAGAATTGGTGATTACCTCTCAAATGAAGTTTTGGTCATTTGTATCATGTGTATAGGACTGACGTGTGATGCTAGCATACAGAAACTAATGATACACAATGACGTACACACACCTGTGGCGTCTGCCGTTTGCATTGAACAGGGTAATTAATTGCAAACTTTCTTGACGAGAAAATTGACAAGACCATGTCTAAGAATTAATCAGTTTAGCAACAAATTTGATTAAAGTTAATTTACCGAAAGATCAGTCTAAGCCAATGTACATCGGCACTGTGGACTGCAGAAAGCCAACAGGCCTTTTGGAAGTACAGGAATAAGACGTACAGGGTATGCAGAGACCACCGAAGGACAGCATTTGATAGTTTATTCATAAAATGTAGGTTAAGTGCCAATGAGAGCTTGCTAAGCAGGGCTCGAATTTCATTTCCTGCTGCACCATTTGATGTCTGCAAGCAGTACGGATCTGTTGCCTTTGAGAATGTTTTTGTTTACCATTTGATCACTTTTTCGCAAGTCCTTCTTGCTCTTGAAACTATTTTTCACTTTTGCTTGCCTTGCTTAACTTCATATGACTTGGTCTGTTCTATTGAATGGATATGTTCATTATTCTGTGGCTGAAAAATTCCTTAAGTGCAATGAAAACCAGATACTTGACACCTCCCCGATGTCTAGAGCTGATGAAATGATATTCAGCTGAAGGGACTGGCCGTGGCAAAAAACAAAAAAGTTTTGAGATGTCTGAAATTCCTGTCGGGATAAACAGCTAGGTGAAAACAAATCAGTCCAAATACAAACACACCTAAGTAGGAAACGCCCGCTCCTAGATCTGTGAATTCCCTGTTTGCTGTTCTTGCCCAGCCACATTCTTTTGGTTGCACTACTCTCCTTTAAACACACAATGCCTCAGTCTATTCTTTGCATATGTTTAGTATGCACAAACTGACATTCTCTATTTGAATATTTCCTAAATATCTGCAAAGACGTAAAGCGAAATGATAGAGTTAGCTCCTGTGGCATCATTTATACAAAAATAACTGTCTGTGTTAAACATTCCCATCTTTGAAGTCCAATATTGTGCAAGCACATTTAGCTTTGTCTACTTGAGAATTAGATCCATGTGGGCCTATACAGAAATGTGCTTTGGATAAATGATACACAGAACAATTTGCAGTTAAATCAAAAATGTAAGAGTGTCTACTCTTCAACTACTGGATCTGTTCAGTCAGATCATCACAAACTTGCACAATACTTAATAAGCTGCTCTGGAATTAGGAACGGTACTCCTGACTTACAGTACATAGTGACATTCCAGTTATAGACCTAGAGGAATATAGATGACAAGATAGAATTTTTGTGCAACCTTTCATATAGAATATCGTATGAAAAGCCTTGTTTTTTGGTTTGTTTGGTATTTATTCAAAGCAAATATTATCTGTAATGTGTTTCAAGAATTATTTATATGTGGTCCTGGAATAAATTATTTTTAATAGAAAAACATAAACCAGTTTCCTGTGTCTGTTTACCTTAATCTGCTTGAAATGCATGTTAAAACAGGAAGCACTAGAAAGTGCTCATTAAACAGTGCATCAGTTACTGACACGCAAGTGTATTATGTATTAATAAAGTGACATCTGTATTGGTAGCAAAACAACGTTACCATGCCAATGGATTCCACTAAAAAAACTAGTTAGGTAACTGTGGTTGGGTGAACTCCTGATGACCACTAGAGGCGGCGCTATGTGCTAGTGGATGATCGCAGAGTTCCTCACAGGTTGAAAGAATACAAAGTCACATAATGACATGGGCTGAGCTGAGCTGTGAGGATTACTGGCCAAAGAAAACAAACTTTGGCAGCTATCCGAAAATCATAGAGTCATGTTACACAACTAGTGTCCTCTTTCATTCCTCCACGTTCACCTGAAAAAGTAGTCAAGGCTGCTCCAGATAAACTGCAGAGTTGACCTTGTAAAACCAGCCAAAGAGAATCCCAGGTGGCAGCAGTGCAGATATCGGCCAAGAAAACCACTTAGAAGGCTGCCTGTGTCACTAAAAATTGTCTATTGGAGTGACAATTGAGATCTCTACATAAGGGCTGCTGTCAACATCCACAAAATTGAAGTGTAAGATTTATTCCATGAAGGGAAAGGTTTATTACAGGAGACATAGACTTGCCATGTGTTGATAGCTCTGGCCCTGGTAATGGTGTGCCCAACTGCAAGTTTGCAATCCATTAGAAAAGGGTTGAATCCATGGTCAAAACACAACCACCCGAACCTGAAAGACATGGTCATCCCTGGGAGGAAGCTGAAATGTACGGCTGAAGAGAACTGTGTCTTCCCTGGCGGTTCATTTGATGTTCTACAAAGAGCACCTTCTGCTTGCACGTGAAGGTTCTATGTATGTAACTGGTCTTACTCGACCTGCTCCGAGCGAGACTCGGCGGGTGCACTAACAAGGGCACTAAAGACTGCAGCTGCTAGCGCACATCTCGAGGCCAGAGGAGTGAAGGTTTACACACACAGCTCTTACTGGCATACGTCCATTACACTCACCCCTCTAAACCTCACTCCTATCCAGGTCACAGCACCAAATGTAACTGGTCCTACTCGACCTGCTCCGAGCGGGACTCAAATCGGCATGGGAGGCAGGCACGCTAACAAGGGCACTAAAGACCGCAGCAGCTAGCATGTCTCTTGCGGCCATGGGAGTGAGGTTTACACACACAGCTCTTTCTAGTCCTACTTAACCCTCTCTGATCAGGATTCAAACCAGGGTCTCCGGCGTGGGAGGCGGGCGTGTGCTAACAAGGATGCTGAAGACCGCAGCTGCTAACTTGCCTCTTGAGGCCAGAGGAGTGAGGTTTGCACACTCAACTATTACTGAGCTACGCCCATTACACTCATACCCCTAAACTTCACTCCCATCCGGGAGTGGGAGGCGGGCGTGTGCTAACAAGGGCACTTAAACCGCAGCCTGAGGCCAGAGAAGTGAGGTTTACACGCACAGCTCTTACTTCCCTACGTCCATTACACTCACACCCATAAACTTCACTCCCATCTGGGTCATGGCACCAAATGTAACCAGCCCTACTTGACCTGCTCTGATCAGGATTCAAACCGGGGTCTCCGGTGTGGGAGGCGAGCGTGCTAACAACGCTAGTGCCTTTTGAGGTTTGAGTGAGGTTTTCACGCACAGCTCTTTCTGGCCTATGCCCATTACACACATTTGTATAAAACCCACCTACTGGCTGCTTTGGCTCCGAGCGGGATTAAGACCAGTGTCTCTGGCGTGGGAGGTGGGTGTGCTAACAAGGGCGCTAAAGACCGCAGCCAGAGGCCAGAGAAGTGGTTTACACGTACAGCTCTTACTTGCCTACATCCATTACACTTACACCCCTAAACTTCACTCCCATCCGGGTCATGGCACCAAATATAACCAGTCCTACTTAACCATTTCTGATCAGGATTCAAACCGGGGTCTCCCTGCGTGGGAGGCGGGCGTGTGCTAACAAGGACGCTGAAGACCGCAGCTGCTAACTTGCCTCTTGAGGCCAGAGGAGTGAGGTTTGCACACTCAACTATCACTGAGCTACGCCCATTACACTCATACCCCTAAACTTCACTCCCATCCGGGTCACGGCACCAAATATAACCAGTCCTACTCGACCCGCTCTGATCAGGATTCAAACCGGGGTCTCCGGCGTGGGAGGCGGGTGTGCTAACAACGCTAGCGCCTCTTGAGGTTTGAGTGAGGTTTTCATGCACAGCTCTTTCTGGCCTACGCCCATTACACACATTTGCATATGATTTCGCTATGTAAAGGAGGATTTCATTATGTCTGTTCTTTTGCTGCTGGGCTTCCAATATTGACACCATAGTTGCCATAGATATAAGCTGTTTACTGCTGCTCATGAAGCCTCGAGCTGAAAGCCTAGTATGTTAAGGAGCGCTACATTTCTGACATGCACTCTAATTGGTTGACCAATCAGACTGGGCCAGCTGACCAATCACAGCAGACTATGTTTTTTTGGAAAGGTGGGCTTTAAAGAGACAGGAACTAAAGCAGAGGGTGAAAAGAGGTGGTGCAGTATGAGAAAAATAATGTTTTCTGAACTTATCATTTGCATATATTCTAGCAAACCCCAAACGTAATATTATGGACTTTAAGTATAGCAGTTGTGCACAATGACTGGTGAGTAAATTTCCCTCTCTACTTCCTAGAAAGTGATGTATCGACGTTGCCTTATTCCCTATGCCGTTCGCAGTGCCTTTTGAACTGAACATGCATGCTCCCTCTGGATTGGAATCACACTTCAGATGGGGAAGTCCATTAGAATCATAATGCGATACATACAATAAGAGGCCTCAGCTATTATAAAGCTTAAAAAAGTCCACTAGTCCATAGCTCCGCCTCTTACCATCAAGAGGAATGAAACAGAAACATATGCTTATTTCCCAATTCTGATGCCTAATGATTGTGAAACATTGTGTTGTTTGATAAAAGTATTTTCAGTCTCCATTAATATAGAGGCTGGTAAAACCTTGCATAAACCCAAGGTGAATTTTGTGCCACTAGAACCGTGCTATTCCGTCACAGGAAGTTTTGTGGTTGTGAGTTACAACATCGCTATCTTTGTCTTTTTTTGACTGCTTAAAACTTTGTGGCTCTTTCTAATAATGTGATTGTGAGAGTCAACTCGCAGCCGTTTCAGTGCTCGAGAAGTCAACCCTCAAACCCCCCAAGAACTCTAGTGACTCACAGCTGGAAGGAAAGAGTGTATGAGAGAGGGAGGGGATATTTGGTGTGGGGAAGAGGTGACATTTCAGTGGTGCGGGGGAAGGGACCGATGCAGTGTGGGCGGAAAGTTAACGCACAACCTGTAGTGCGGCTCTCTGAAAATAGCATGCTATGCAAAGTGACACGCTCGACATAAAATGTGCAGCCTACACAACCTGATTCTGTGTTACAACTTGAGCATTCTTGTTAGCGGTTCCAGTGCACTAAATGTTTTGGTCAGAACGTCAAATATTGAGCTGCATTCGGGAGCTTGTGAGCTGCACGTCAGTAGCTTGTACTTGTCCTAAAACCAGGGTTGTTATTGTTAACTAAAACCATAAAAAAACTCAAACTTATATCATTTCAGATGATTGCCAATGCAACATTTCTCATTTTCATTTCGTTTAACGATGTACTGAAGTAACTATAACAACATTTAAACATTTTAAAACAGAATATATCCTAAATTAGAGCTGCGCTAATAGTCACTTCACGTAATTTTTCTTTGACAAAGTCGTGTCTTGATGACTTGATTTGGCGCAGACGAGCGCTTCCGCTTCTTCCGCTCATGTGTGTGTGAGGTAACGCAGCTCTGTTTGTCATATTACACACACTTGAGTGTGTTAAAGTGATGTTATAATGCGACTCTGTGTGTTCGCTCGGCGCTGCTATGAGACACTTGTTCACACTATAAGAGATCAATATTAGGCAGTAAAACATGGCACTCAGATTTAAACAATAAGACTAACTGTGTTGAGCTGGAGTACAATGATGAGTTTCTGTCCATCATTGATCCAAACAGTTGCTCACCTGTCTAATAAAACACATCATATATTAAAGCATCTTTGGTGTTTCCATGGTTTCTACAAATTAAAACCAGAGGGTAATGCGGGTATGATGTCATTGATAGGCGACACACGGTCTGTGTCCTGGTTAAAAGCACTTATTTCACTGGATTTACGTAAATATTCTTGGAAACATTTGTGATAATGTAAGTACACAAGTCAACAAAATATATAACACCATTCTAGTGGGGGGGGGGGGGGGTTATATTTTGATCACTACATTCTTACATATTGTGCCTTTAATGAGTAAAAGATGTAGCCTAGAAATCTAGACAAACCTTAGCGGCAACAGATGTAATTTGCAGCCAGGTTCATCTAGCAACTCTCCGTTGGCTTGCGAGCTGGAAAACCAAACTCTGGTCAGGCCAATCACATCTTGTATAGAGTCGGTGGGCGGGCTTAACATAATGACGGCAGAGTTGACGCGGTTCCACATGCTAAACAATGAAGCTGGCGAACAGCGGCCTTTCGAATCGGCTTTGGCCGCGACTCTGGAATACTTGGAGTTCAGCTTTTCTTTGAGAAAAGAACAAAGAACGGCACTGAAGTCATTCTTAAGAAAGGAAGATGTGTTTGGATGTTTGCCGACCGGATACGGCGAAGGTTTAATCTATCATCTAGCTCCGCTTCACCTTCTTCGTTTCTCTGGTTGGTTGTGGCGCTATCCTATTGCGTGCAGAGGGAATCTGAAAGACAACCGTTTATCCCGCCCCTCAGATTGAGCCCTGCCAATGGTGAGTTCCCAGACCCAACATCTTGATGTGGGTCTGGCTTGTCAGGCTATAAAAGATGGCCATTTCTATTCAAACACCCACGCGATCTCATTCCTTGACAGCGATTGGCCTGTGTCTATTAAACCTTTGACAAGTACGATCACAATGAACATTCAGATCTGTTTTGGTGCTGCCGCCGATCCAGCTAGAGCAGTTGTCATGTATAAAAGACACAAATGTTCATATTATCACATAAGTACTGAGATAAAAGTTTAGGTTACGCTTTATTTTAAGATGTCCGTGTTATAGCGAAATTAAGTATTACTAAATAACTACATGTACTTACTAAATGGTTTGGGTTAGGAATAGGGGTTGGTTTAGGTTTAGTAGCGTGTAATTATGTATAATTTACTGTTATTACTATAGTAACTACATGTAACGTTTAAATAAAGTGTTACCAAAGTTTATAGTTTGAATATAAACACTAATGTCTAGAGTAGCAATAAAATTAGAGTTAAACACCTTTTGACGGTTGTATAACAGTTGTATAGTTACATAACAACTTAATTTGGTTACACCAGTAGGTCGCGACAAGTGACTGTTAAAAAATGTATTTGTCATTGAATCATTCATTCAAGAGATTCGTTCAAAAACGTTGATTTATCCAGTAATGAAACAAGTGAAGTCCATAGACTTTATAAAACCATGGATGTAGTGTCCGTGACGTCACCCGTAGCTTTCTGAAGAGCAGTTTAGAAGCCTTAAAGTGGCAGCGCATCCCCGCACGTCGCTCCCGGATAACTGAAAATGGGCATAGAGGCGGGACGTGGGTGGAGCTGAGGTGCCTGGTTGCTGAAACCACGCCTACCTAGCTCAACCATAGTGTCAATCCATATGTCACTCAAGTGGCCACGCCCTTGATTATGAAGATCTTTAAGGCTTAATATTATTTAAACGGATGAGTTATAAAATAATTCACCCCCTCACAGTTGTCATGAAGGGCAAAATTAGCCATATAGATCAAAAGCACAGCCTCTAAACATAATTTTTTTCTGCTGTAAAGTTGGGCATTTTAACATGGAGGGTCTATGGGATTGACTCTCTTCTGGAGCCTCTAGTGGCCAGTCGATGAACTGCAGTTTAAGTCACTTCTGTGTTGAATTCAAGCGAGAGAACGGAAGGTTGGTGAAGTCTTCATGAGCCAGTCATTAAATAACTCATTCAAATTGATGCTTAAGTAATTATTTTATATTAATTAAATATCTTAAGTAGACTGCAGCAGTTAACATTTGGTCAGAACCTTTAGTAAATTACATTTGATTTGTATTATTTGTTTCTTTTGTCGCACACACACAAAATCATGGATGTGATTCGGATATTTTAAAGGCCTTTACTCTATTTTAATCTGAAACATTTATTGAAAAATATATTTTTTAAATTATATTAATTTAGAGAAAAATAGCTCTTAAAAAGTGTATAAATATTGCTTGGTATCATTAAATTCCCTCAAAATTCAAAAAGATTATAAAAAAATATTATTAAATAAAAATATATTTCATTGATTTTCCTGAAAGAAAGACTGTATATATATATATATATATATATATATATATATATATATATATATATATATATATATATATATATATATATATATATATATATATATATATATATATATATATGTATGTATGTATGTATGTATATAATTAATATAATTATTTAAAAATAACTAGAAATAGTATCTTAATGATAATAAAATAACACTGCCTAAAACTATCTTGAGGTGTTAGGTCATATTATATATATTTAGTAATATAATGTCATACTTTTATACTTACAAAAACCTTTTGTTACAATTATATACTTTCTTATTTCCACCTTGCTAATCAGATAACATGGAAAATCATTAATAAGTGAATTATTGTCTAATTAGTAAGCATTCAACGTACAGTATTGGCCAAAAGTGATGTCCACCACAAGTGATCTTCACCCTTCATCCAAATATTATTCATAATTTGTTACAGATTTTGTAAGCATATTGAGTAGTTGTGCTTGGAGTCGATCGTTTCATTTGTGATGATAATGCAATGAAAGATGGCAAATTGTGCGGACATAATTTTGACCAAGCTGTTAAAAACAAGAGAGAACAAATGAAATATTAATAACTGATTATGTTGTAGTCAACGTACGCTTTTTTCTGTGAGCGTTTTGTTTTTTGCATAGCAAAATCAAAAACTGTAGCTGTAGTTTTTGCCATATTATTTTGTCAGATAAATACCTTAAAAAAAGCTTAGAGCTCATATTGAAAGTATTTCAAAAATATAGCGTATTTTTTAATCATATTTGAATCAAACTTGTTTTTAAAAACAAATCACTTTTGGCCACTGCTGTACAACAGACTGTGTTTGAGTGAGTGATAAAGAAACTGAACAAAGAAAAATCGCCACGCCAGGGAAGGTAAAAAAGGAAAATAAAACAAAAAGCAAGATGATGGTGGCTCTTAAAGTACTGCAGTTTCGTGCTGGAACGGAGAGGGAATTCCACGTCTGTTCACTTACAGTGTGTGTTTGACTCCATCCCGTGAGTCATTTTTGTACAACCGGAAAAGTTCCAAGATGATTTGTCACCTCGGGTGCATTCCAGAAAAGTTTCCTGAAGGCCGTAGCTCATAAAACACCTGTCTTTTTCTTATTGTTGCTAAAATAGCAATTAACTGTGTTATACTATGAGTAAGCATGTCAAAAAGCCTTGGTCTAGTGGTGTGATGTCAAATTCAGAAAGTTTCTCACGTGTGTGTGTGTGTAGCGACCAAGAGACTGATACTGGGAATAGGTGTGATTTGCATGGTCACGTCATGTTAAGTGCCCTCGGTTCATGCGCTGACTCATTCTTTACCAGCGATCTATAGGATACATCCCGTAAATTTCATCATCTTTGGGTTGTGATTTCAGCAGCCCCACAGCGCTGGTGGCTCAGGGGTTGCCCCCAAAACTACAGGCTTGAGTTGGATGGAGTCAGTTAAAGCATCGAGCTGAAGTGGGGGTGTGGACTCAAAGAAGCCATAGGAAACATTCAAGGGGAAATCACTTCTCAGGTGTTTTTTTTCTTTTCTTTTTCTTTTCTTTTCTTTTTTGTAACTTTTCAGTAAGTTACTGTTTTGACTCATGATTCAAAAACCCACTCACCCATCACGCCAGACAGTGATCAAACGGCAACAATGGTGAAAATGCTTTGATTTCATAACACAGACGTGGATGGAATTACCTGGAAGACGACATTTGACTTTGTTTGATATTGAGAAGAAGAAAAAAAACATTTGAAATACCGTAGTAGCCAGTAGATGTCTAGCCTAGATATCGTTGATTAGTTGTAATAGTTTTAATTTTATATTCATAATTAAATAAAAGTGACTTTATTTACATATGTGTGTATATACATATATCCAAAAGTAATCAGATTACATTACTTTCACATTGTGGTGCTTGGATAACATTACTGAATACTTTTTTTATGAAGTCATTTTTAACTATAACCGAATACATTTTAAAAGTAAACCTCCCAACCCTGACTAGAACCTACTATAGGCCCTATTTTACCGATCTGAGCTCATGGTCTGAAGCTCACGGCGCAGCTGCACTTAGGCCATGTCTCTGACTCCACTTTTGCAAGTTTAAAGGTCCCGTTCTTCGTGATCCCACTGTTCAAACTTTAGTTAGTGTGTAATGTTGCTGTTAGAGCATAAATAATACCTGTAAAATTATAAAGCTCAAAGTTCAATGCCAAGCGAGATATTTTATTTAACAGAAGTTCCCTTTCAAAGCCTACAGCGAACGGCTGGCTTGGACTACATCCTGGTACTTCCTTCATAAATGACGTCAGTAGAACAGACTAACCTCCGCCCACAAGAAACGCGAAAAAAGGGGCGTGGTCTTCCACCTCTCTCCCACGTGGAGAAGAGGACGTGTCGCGTTTGAGTGTGTTTGTCGCCATGTCATCGAGACGCTGTTATTTTCATCCCGGAGTCAAATCACCTTTGTTTGGCTTTCCCAGGGACGCTGTAGAGATCATTGAGCGCATAAGCTGCTGTCGAATCACAACACAGGAACCGCTGGCACAATCAGAACTCGTTACGTATTTCTGAAGGAGGGACTTCATAGAACAAGGAACTCATCAGCCGTTTTTAGGACAGTGAAAACAGCGGTGTACAGATAAGCAAATTGTGTGAAAAATACTGTGTTTTTACACGCGAAACATGAACACATGTTATATTGCACACTGTAAACACAATCAAAGCTTCAAAAAAACACGAAGAACGGGACCTTTAAAGATGGAAAAAATGGTCTGCGTGCCAGACACATGGTCCAAAAGGGTCGTCCCTCATCTCTTAATGAGTCATGGGTGTGTTTTGGGCTTAACGTCCAATAAACCAATCAGAGTCTCATCTCCCTTTCCCTTTAAAAGCCAATTGCGCTCGCACCATGGAGGATTCACTATTTACATGTGAGCAGAAAGACTGAACGCTTCTCCAGAGAGTAGGTTGACCAGATGAGATTGGCTGAAATTCGGGACGGGGGGGTGAATCTGCAGTCTGGGGTTATGGGATGGGGGGCTTCTATGCCTGCGTAGCCTATAATAAAAGATTTTCAAACCTGAATCAAACATATTTTTATTCAAAGATCAACAGTCTGTCATTAGTCTTTAGTCTGCCACAAAAAACATTAAAATCATGAACTCAAATGTCATTGTGAAAAGAAAAAAAAAACAATGACTGTTGTAAGTAACAGTGCGTAAATCAGACTTTTCTCTAAAGCCTAACGCTAATAAGCTTAACCCTTTAACTGTCACCCCCCTTTTTGAGAATACACATGAAAATGCACTATCCAAACTTAAAGGGTTAGTTCACCCAAAAATGAAAATTATGTCATTAATTACTCACCCTCATGTCGTTCGACACCCGTAAGACATTCGTTCATCTTCGGAACACAAATGAAGATATTTTTGTTGAAAGCTGATGCTGAGAAAGGCCTCAGCAAGCCCTCCATAGGGATTCAGTACATTTACACTCACAAGACCCATAAAAGGCACTAAACACGTCATTACAAAGTCCATCTCACTACAGTGGCTCTACAATAATTTTACAAAGCGACGACAATAGTTTTTGAGCGAAAAAAAAAAAATCAAAATAACGAATTAATTCCACAAGTTCTTGTCTTTCTTGTCTGTCTCTGCCGTGAACTCACGAAGCACCATGACGCATGCGCGAGAATATGACGTAGAACCGGCGTTCGGGAATCCATGAAATGCACACTTTAGTCCCATTTTGAGCTCTACGCCGAGACCTAAAGCACGATCAATGTAGAATTCAACAGCTTCGATACGGCGCGTCTTCCGCTGCTTGTAAACACATCTCCTCCTCGCTTCTGGGTCATGTGTCCGAACGCCGGATCTGTGTAATATTCTCATGCATGCGTCGTGTGCTTCATGAGTTCACGGCAGAGACAGACAAGGAAGACAAGAACTTGTAGAATAAAGTCGTTATTTTTATTTTTTTTTCCGCACAAAAAATATTGCCGTCGCTTCATAACATTATTGTAGAGCCACTGTAGTGAGATGGACTTTGTAACGACGTGTTTAGTGCCTTTTATGGGTCTTGTGAGTGTAAATGTACTGAATCCCTATGGAGGGCTTACTGAGGCCTTTCTCAGCATCAGCTTTCAACAAAAATATCTTCATTTGTGCTCCGAAGATGAACGAATGTCTTACGGGTGTCGAACGACATGAGGGTGAGAAATTAATGACATCATTTTCATTTTTGGGTGAACTAACCGTTTAAAGGGCTGTAATTCAAGAATGCTTTGGAATATAGACCAAAGTTTGGTCTCGTATTAAAGACGACACTCTGCAGATTATTGCTGAAGTGAAATATGAAAGTACGAAAGAGTTATGGAAGTTTAAATTTACTGTAAATGAAAAATACTGTACTAAATATTTTTTATTTCATATAAAATATATATTTTACAAAAAAGAATTTACTCTAAAATTACTACAAAATCAAAGCCATATGTCTAACCAATTTGTGTTCCAAATTTGAAGTTGATATCACAAAAATTGAAGTTCCCATGAGATTTTGTTTAGGTGCTGTACCAAAAACAGCCACCGGGTGTCATTCAAATTCCATTGATTGTTTTTTTTTTGCATTTTCCTGTAAATTTCTGATCACTTCCATCACAAAACAGTCACCAAATATGGACCCTTGAGACTCAGACCTTTCCGACAATATGTGTTTTGTCAAGATTGGAAAAGATTTTGAATATAAAGTAGTTAAAATAAATGTTGTAATATGAAACATGACACCGCCCACTAGGGGAGGAGCTCTAGAATAATTTAGAGTAACGTTTCCATGGTAACACAATGTCCGATTTCAAAACGGTTTTCACAGGATGAATTTTGAGTGATGATACCAAATTTATGATAATTATTTAAATATATGATACGAAAAAAAGGCTATCAAAAAAAGAGCACCAGGCGTCCCACCTGTGGGACGGTGACAGTTAAGAGGTTTTAAACGAAAATAACGAAATAATTGAGTAGTGAAGTATTTTTTGTACAGTGCCGCAAACAATCAATCACTTCTTTACGCGTGCATCACTGTCACAACTTGCGCTCTCTTCATCAAGGCTTAAAACAAAAAGGTTGTATTGTCTTTAATTTCATCGCTTAAGGCTGTGGCAATCCATGGATACTTCCCCACCCACTCCTCCCGGTTCCTGCAGAGGCGTATTTGCTTTTTAGCAGTGTGTTAGGGTTCCGGTAAGCTACACCAGCCATGCCAACGGAATGAATGAAAATTAGCTTATCAATGCATATCTAAATTCACGCCTAGCCAGTATTTTTTTTTTTTTACTTAGAAAAAAGATGCTGCAGCCAATGAGCAGCCGGCGGGGGCTGGTTGCAGGACGACTCAACCTCAGTTTTTAATGTTTATCAGACAATAACTAGCCTACTCAAGATTTTGCTTTTGGGACAATTAGGGCCCGATTCGGGATTCGGTACAACAGTTTAGATTTCGGGACTGTCCCGAATTTTTCGGGACGTCTGGTCACCCTACCAGAGAGGAATCCTTTTATTTTTTATATTTAAAAATGTGTGTGTGTGTGTGTGTATGTCACGTCCAAACAAGAAGAAACTGGTGCGAGGACTAAATAAAGGATTCATTTATAAAAATAAACATAAAAACACGAAACAAAACCCACGAGGGGGCAACATAAACTAGAAATAACAAAACAAACTGAAAACATACTAAACAGAAATCATGGGGGGAAACAGGAGACGTAGACATAACAACTATCCGACGAAGACTGAACACACAAAGGAACTTATAAAGGGGACAAATCAAGCAGGGAATGAGGGAACACAGGTGGGGCAAATGTAACCAATAACGACATAACAAGGGGTGTGGGATCTAGACAGACACAGGAAAATAACAAAAACACCACATGTGCTACACGAGACAGGACAGGCATGTGACAGTGTAATAATCAGAGTGTACGCGCGTTGTGCACCGCCTATAGGCTCATATTACTAACACACCCTTTAAATAACACAAAAATACTGCACTATTGACTTTAGAGCAGGTTTGTGTTGGTCAATGGTCAGTGGTTTTCAGTTCCTCACAATAGCAACGCTCCAACAATGCTCCTGAACACACCTGGTGTTCAGACCAGACGCCCATGGGTGAACAGATATTTAAACAACGTGGAGCTGGACGTGAACATGCAACCCGTTCTCACTCCCAAAGCGTCGAAAAACGAAGCATGGTCAAGTGCTTTCCGCGTCACAATAAAGACGCTAAAGGCACCCCTAGGCGTCAGTATATCGACGCGCTGAGTACTCCATTCATTTCAATGAGAAACCTTCGGCGTCACACACAGACGCGTTGGGCATGGGAAAGTTATCGTCATGCTGATCATATATTGGGTTATGATTTTGCCATTATGACATGTTGGACTGTAATTCTCAATTTAATCAGCCAGCATCATTTTATTTACGCTATCTAGACATGTTTGAACATGTAACCCAACCCCATTCCAACCCTAAACCTACCCATTCGTGTGGAATAAAACGCAGATATAACAGGCAGAGTCGACTGCATGCACAATTTATAAAAAAAATACACATATTCCGAGGCCAAGCGATTGATTTGTGTGAAGGAAATCCCCAAAAGCGATCAGCGTCTCCATCCGCAGAAGATCACTAACACGTACAATTTCAAATATCGCCGCCCGTTACGTCAGTTTTCATAGTGAAATTGCATTGGCTCTCGTATGTCTCGTGACCAATTGCGTCATTACGTCAGCTTTGATTGTAAAATGTCATTGGTTCTCGTGTGTCTTGTGACAGATTGCGTCATGCTAAAGAGGCGTGTGTATTATTTGAATGAGATATGAATGAGTGCGTTAACGGAGCGGCGGGATCATCATCTCAGCGATTAAAACATTAAGATCAACTCTGTTCTTTACATGAAGACATCGTGTGACTTCAGAAGACTTGGAATGCAACATGAGTTAATACTTTTATACTGTTGTTGGTAAGTTTTTGCAATAAATACCTGTGACTGTACTTGTATTTGCCTGTTGTGTGTTTTATATTGTTTAGGAGTGGGTAGGTTTAGGGTAGGAGTTGGGTTAGCTGCTCTAAAATATAAAAGTAACCTTTAAATATGAATAAAATATTAATAAAATCATGTATGCTTTTACAAATGCAAAGAATAAAATGCGTCTTGATCTGACGCATTGGGTAAACAACTGAAATCAATGGAGCACTCAGCGCGTCAAAATAGTGACGCCTAGGGGTGCCTTTGACGTCTTCATTGCGACGCGGAAGGCACTTGACCATGCTTCGTTTTTCGACGCCCTGGGAGTGAGAACGGGTTGCAACATGAGAACTGCGTTGGGCTGAAACTAGTAAAACACACTTGCTTCGGGCCTGGCGTCACATTGCGTCGGGTGTGTGAGAGGGCCTCATAACTCAAAATACAACACTATTTTACTGGAATGGTTATCATGTTAACTTTCATGTTCTGTTTGGGATCTTGGGGCCAGTTGTTCAAAAGTCATCTGATGGGATTTCGGCTATCGGATTGGATCAAATCTTGAAAATGAGGAAAAAATGATTCTGAAATCAGATCGTGGTTTTGATCTGGATCAAATCCTCAGTTTGTGTTGTTCAAAACTTTTAGTAGGATTGGGACAACTTTGATCCGGATTATCCTGATCCCAGCAGAAGGGTGGATTCCTGGAACAAACATGTAATAAAACTTTAAAACTGGTCAAAAATACATCATTTTTATCATGTGATAGTCATATACACAAATTTTTATTTTGCTCTTAATTAGTTTAACTGTTAAAGTAAAACATTAGAAGTCAACATTAGGCTACATATTTAACCTTTCGGTAACCTACTGTAAAAAAATGTTGACACCATAAAATAATCCTCAAACAACTGTAAATATCAAACAAAAATATGAAAAAAAGTGTTTTATCACAGTTTGTAAACTACATTGGCACAATCATAAGAGATGAACCAGTCGAACGTTCTGTGAGTGAACACAAAGTTTTCTTCTTTAAGTATTTTTTCCCCTATTTTATATATTTTTTCCATCACCATGTCCCTTTAGGGCCTCCGTAGAGCGTGTCTGGATCAGGGTGATCCAATCCAATTTTGCTTTGAAAAACCGGCACTAAAGTAAAATGGACCTGATCATGGATTTCCAAATCCAGATCATTCTGATCCAGAAGAACAACTGGCGCTAGGACATCTCAATAGCTCAGAAGATCAAAAACTCCATTAATCAGTCATGAATGCCTATTTATTAGATCAGAGGACATATTACAGTGTTTTAAAGTACAATTATGACTTATAAAATGATTTTTTTAAGACATACAGAATTGGGGTTCAAATGTAATGAAATCAGTTATGAATGACATTTCTCAGGCTCCCTTTATCTCAAATCTGTTGCAGAAAAATGCAGTTTCTCCGTGTCTCATATCTGTGAGACAAGATGTGGCACTACGACTCATTGCTGAAGTTTTTTCCTTCCTTTATCACTGTGTGAAGACGAGCTGAGATACAGTCCGACCAGAGTGTGACCGGTCCATCTGATTATTCTGATATGCACACAAATATCATCAGTCACATCTGTGTGTGTGCAAAATACGTATATCATTCCTTCTCCATTGAAAAGCTTAGCATCTTGAAAAGATGAAGCGCTTTTGGGACTGGCACAAAATGACCTCTGAGCTCACATGAGCAGTTTGCGTGAGTAAAGGGAAAATAAAAGCGCGTTCTGCTAGTCAACAGGTAGATAAAGAGCTGACATGACATCATCCATGGGCAATAATCCAGACACAAAGAAAGAAGGACTGCAGGTGTTTGCATATGATATGCTGACATCTAGTGGTGTGATAATGCCAGTGTGTGCATAACACAGCTTAGTAAAGTGGGCTTTTATTGAATTAGGAATAAATCTCATGCATGAATGTTCATTAGTATTTCAGAGAGAGCCCAAAGACTGAATGTGTTGGAATCATATCCTCTGGGACCCAGGAATAGGCTTTTGTCCTCTGTAGTGGGCATTATATTTTAGTGAATTTCTCTGACAGAGTCGGGATGTCCTGTAAAGAGCACATTCAGGGCTTTTCAGAGAGACCAAATGTTTCGCCATCACAACTGCCTCTCCTTGGTCTTTAAAGGGACGGCACTTTTTTTAAAAATAGGCTCATTTTCCGTCTCCCCTAGAGTTAAACAGTTGAGTTTGACCGTTTTCGAATCCATTCCGGGTCTGGTGGTAGCACTTTTAGCATAGCTTAGCATAGATCATTGAATCTGATTAGACCGTTAGCATCTCGCTCAAAAATGACCAAAGAGTTTCTATATTTTTCCTATTTAAAATGTGACTCTTCTGTAGTGACGGAAAATGAGAAGTTGTGATTTTCTTGACCGATATGGCTAGGAACTATACTCTCATTCCTGCGTAATAATCAAGAGCCGTCCCATGAGTGCAGCGGCGCAGTGATATTACACAGCGCCTGAAAAAAGGCTAACATAACCAACGTGACAACCTGCTGTCACAGAGAGCGCTGGGGACTATTTTTAAATAGGAAAAATATCTAAACCCTTTGGTCATTTTATCTTTTAATTGTCCGTCTTAGTACACGATGTAAAACTACAGAAGAGTCAATGATCTATGCTAAGCTATGCTAAAGTGCTATCGCCAGACCCGGAGATCGGCTGAATGGATTCGAAAACGTTAAAACTCAACTGTTTAAAGGTGCAATATGTAAAAAAAAATTTTCTGTAAAATATCCAAAAACCACTAGGCCAGTGTGATATATTTTGTTCAGTTGAGTACTTACAATATCCCAAATGTTTCCAACTATTTGTAAATCGTGAGAAATTGCTATTTTAACCAATGAACCGGGATGTGTGAGAGAGTCACCTGTCGATGACATCATGGCTGCGTCCGAAACCTGGAAAATGCTGCCTTCGGAGTAGTGTTAATTTCGTCAGACGAGACGAGACTAAATATGTTCGTCAACAACCTTTTTTTCCATGACGAAGACGAGACGATGACGAGACTGCACCAATGTCCAAAAACGCTGACTGAGACTAAATTAACATGCATTATTGTTGACGAAAAAGGACAAGACTAAAATGTTTTGCATAAAATAAAAACTAAGATAAAATCTCTCTTCATTTTCGTCTACAATCGTCTATACTTTTTCATCATGAGATGAATATTCAGCTGTTCAAAATATTCCGAAAGAGTTGGCGCTGTTGCTCGAGTACAGGTCTCTCAGACTCCTCCTGTCATCTCGCGGCGGCGCGCGCGGTCACGAGGTTCCTGGAGCGCTCAATACTTCTAGCGCTGTGTCAGTACATTTGAATGGCTTAAGCCGCGTAAGTTACACAACAGCTTCACTATACAGGTGTTTGCAGCAATTTTTGGTAAACAGTACAGCATAGTGTGCATTGATTATTACGTCAACCATATTTACAGTATCATTTTATTATGGAGAATGGTAGAGATGCAACATTGTTAACATTAATATGAATGTTTTTCTTGTATTTAGGCCTCAGGTATTCCTTACTAATTAAGTCACACTTATACTCATTGATGGTCAAATGTGACCATACACCTTAACTATTTTAAAAATAAATAGCCTATATTTTAATTCAATAATATTTATTGAATCTTTTGAGATCTTTTGGTACTAAATACTATTTGTGCAATACTTAAGGTCCATTAATGACCACTTAAAATATTTTTCTTCTAATATTTTTATTATTTATATTACAATTAGTGTATTAATTAAGGTTAAAATAGAGAATTCCACTGCAAAGAGGCAAATTAGAACCATTTTGTGGCTGGAAAAATACAAATTTTCACTTGTAATGCCATTACCCACCAGATGCCTGTATGGCTCTAGCCTGACGTCGTCATACTCAATTCTAGTCAGAATATGAGTCTGATTCTGCTCCATTGGGCTGTGATTATGGGGCGTGTTTAAACCGAACCAGGAAAGACCTCAATTGGATAGACCTACAACCAATCAGAGCAACGGAGCGACGCATAACGTTAGTTGTCAAATGTCAACAGAACTCAACTGCACTGTGTTGCCAAGTCCGCGGGTTAAAGCGACCCCAATTATGTGATATACAGACCCAGGAATGCGAATTTTAGCAGCCGTGCCAAAATAACACATATTTTACCCCCCAAATACCATTTTTCCCGGAGAACACCCCCACCCGGAAAGCTATTGGGCTTGTTTTTAGCTAGTTTTGAGTAGCAGTTGGGCGAGTTTTGTTGTAAAAACTTGGCAACCCTGTCTGCACGCACGCTGGAATAAGTTACGTTAGAAGAAGAAGATGAGTGTAAACGACCTTCGGTTTCTGGTTGTATTCTACAGAAACGCTTTCCTCTCACTGCAGTGTGAACAAGTGTCATAGCAGCCGGCGAGAGTAACGTCATCCCATCATCAACACACTCAGATGTGTCTAATATGATCAACAGAGCTGCGTTACCTCACACTCATGAGCGGAGGAGCGGAAGTGGCGACTGTGGCATAATAAAAGTCCCGCTGCTCGCGAGGCGTGTGTTGCGTTCATCTTATTAACAATCGCTCCAGCGGTTCCTCAGCTCCACAACACTCGGTCCTGCTCTGCTTCAGACTACAGTAACGTTAATAATCATACCAACATGATTTCTGCCCGAGTCCTGTTCCCATTCTTTCCCACCGGCTGTGAGCTGAAGACCACATGTCCCAGGATTCTGCGCTCAAACTTGGCGTCATCAAACTGCGCCTTTGTTTTGAACAGGTGACCTCTAGCGGACGGAAAAGTTACATAGTGCACCTTTAACTATAGGGGAGTTGGAAAATGAGCCTATTTTATGGTGGCATTATAATGCCATTAATAACCGAGCACACAACTGATGCTTGCTCGCGTAGTAAATCACTCCCGCGAGAGAATAACAGATTTACACGCGAGGAAACGGCAACCCGCAAGCTCCTTTTAAACTAGCGCACGTGCATGAGATCTCCTCTGCGCGCAAATCAAGCCCTTGCGAGCTTGGACTACTCGCCACTCGCAATTTTGCTCAGTCGTGGGGCGGGACTTTACTTATTCCATTGTAACCTGAAATGTAATTGGTCAATTCCGTTTTTCCGGAAGTCAGTTGTGAATGGACGCCTGTTGTAAAACTATTAGACATGGGGCACGTTCAAACATAGATATACATAATAAAGGCTAGATGTCTCGTCCGCGCTGCTGGCCAATGGAGGTCGACGTCCACACCTGGCGGCCATCTTGTCACAGGCAGCTCGCTCACTCGTAACAATGTGTTGCATGTACTTTTTAAATAAACATAACTTGCTCAATTGTCTACCGATTTTCAAACTGTCTGGTTTGTTATCAACGTCAGAGATGTAGTTATGACACTGCATACTTATGAATAATTATTCATAATTTGTTCAAGCATCCAGAATTATAGCCACGTTAATAATGTTTGTAAGAAACCAAACCATTTGTGAATCCGTCTAGCCTAGAAATCTAGACGCACCCTAGCGGCAGAAAATGTATTTTGCCGCGAATGTAGTCTAGCAACTCTCGGTAGACCTCAGAGCTGGAAAAACCAAATTCTGGTCAGGCCAATCACAGCGTGTATAGAGTCGGTGGGCGGGCTTAACATAAAGACGAAGCAGAGTTGCGGAAGTTCTTGGTGCTACAGGTAAACAAAGAAGCTGACGATCAGCGTCTTTCAAATCGCTACTCTGGAAGACTTGAAGTTAAGCTTTTCTTTGAGGAAAGAACAAAGAACGGCACTGAAGTCATTCTTAAGAAAGGAAGATGTATTCGGAGTTTAATCTATCAACTAACGTCAGCTCTGCTTCGGTTGGTTGTGGCGCTATCCAATTGCGTGCAGAGGGAATTTGACAGACAACCGTTTATCCCGCCCCTCGGATTGAGCCCTGTTTCCAGACCAAACATCTTGATGTGGGTCTGGCTTGTCAGGCTAGAATCTGTCAAGATTTCAACGAGATAAGAGTATTTGTGTTTGTGCAGATCAATCACCTTACATCAGGTACCACAGAGCCCGCCAGAAAGCTTGCCTGTGACAAGATGGCCGCCAGTGATGACGTTAGAGACACCGCCGTAAGACATCTAGCCTTTATTATTTATATCTATGCGTTCAAAGCTCAAACCAGTGCGCAGCGTTTTGCTACGGTTTCCGGTTGAACGTCATGTTTCCTGGAAAAGGTATGCAACGGGTTTGAGATGCCTTTTCTCTTGTTTGGTGGGTGTGTTAAAAATGTCAGCCCAATCAGCAGCAACATGTATATAAACCATGCAGTGTTAAAGAGACAGCTCGCACAATGGGTCAAAGTAAAGTCGTTTACAAATGTATCCGCTGCAGCTCAGTATACGCAACAATTGAACATATATTAGGAGACATGATTGTCGTAAGAGTTTTATAGTAATATATATATATATATCATGGGCGTCGGAACCATTGTATGTGGGTGGGACAAGACCAGTGTTGGGGGTAACGAGTTACAAAATAACGGATTACAGTAACGATATTACTTTTTTGGGTAACGAAGTAAAGTAACGCATTACACTAAAAATATTGGTAACTACACTACTTTACTAGACTTTAGGAACGCGCTTTCCTGCGTTACTCAAGCCGCGTTTGCCTGTGTGTAAAGATCTGATATGTTTAAGTGCTGCGCACCGTTGCCATAGAACAGTGTTTCCCAACCGAGGTGCCGTCTGACAAGAGCATGGATGCCGTGTAAAAGTCCTTCAAATTCTCTCTTTGTAAACTTTGTTCAATGCATATAGTGCTGCAGTATGTTCGAATACCAGTCATTTTCGCCGTCATCACAAATGAGAAGTTGCGCGCGCTGTGAGAATATTTTGTCTATGTGCACTCATCCGAAAGCGCGCACACGTCTCACAGTGCGCAAATATTGAGTTATCTTTCAAGTTTGGCTCTTGAACGGACAAACTCACACAAAACTATGTCAACATGCCCATCTTGATGAGTATCCTAGCAGACATAGTCTGTATATGCCTTAAAACGACGCATATCCGAGCATTAGGTCTTAAAGGGGCAGTATTATTAGGTCTTAAAGGGGCAGTTTTATTAGGTCTTAAAGGGGCAGTATTATTAGGTCTTAAAGGGGCAGTTTTATTAGGTCTTAAAGGGGCAGTAGCCTTTACTGCTGTCTGTTTAATGTCAAACAACAAAAGACAAGGGCATCACTCACTGCTCTTGATTGAATAGATTTTGTAAATTTAATAGGATTAATGTTTAATTTATACAGTCAAATATGCAATATTATTTTACATTTGATTTCTGTACCTGAAAACTAATGTTAGACGTACCTGAAAAACCTGAAAAGCATTGTTTATTTTATTAGTGTCTTTGCTCAATAGTATTTATTTGTGCTGCTGCTTGTATTTAAATTATTTGTTCTTATTATTTTCTTTATCTTTATTTGACAGTAGTCCTTTTTGTTTGTTTGGGGAAACACTGCCATAGAGCCATGATGTTTGTCCATATATCTACACGGTAAATTAAGAAATGGGAAAGTAAAGTAATAAGTAGTGTAGTTACTTTTCAAATACAGTAACTAGTAAAGTAATCTCATTACAATTTACAGATGTAACTAGTAACTAGTAACTAATTACTTTTTTTGAGTAACTACCCCAACACTGGACATGACCATGGGTGTCGGAAGCAAAAAAAATGTGGGTGGGTCCTCAGAATTTTTTTACTGGAGTAGATGTCAATTACATTAGCGAGGTACAAATATACCGCTTAGCTTGCTAAACGTATAGTTCGGAAAGACAAAATTACGGAAATCGCCATATCATTGAGAGCGGCAGTAGTGTAGGGGTAAGACACACGGCATCTAGTTTTGACACAAATCGACCCGCGGTTCGAGTCCGCCTTTCGCCGAGCTCAATCTTCTCCCTTTTCCCATCACATATTGTCGTGGAAAATTTCGAAGTCCTAAGTGTTCCCTCAGTTCAGTCAGTGAAGAAGAAAATCTCTCAGAAGCGAAGTTCCAGGTCTCAGAAGGTAAACTTTATTGTCAGAACAACAAAGTGAGATGCCAGCTGATCATCTGAATCTCTTCACTTGTAGCTCACACTTTTATACAGTTTGACCAGTGATCTCATCTGCAGGTGCTGTTCTCCCTCTCATTTCTTAGCGTCTACCAAGTACTCCAACATTTTCATCAAGGTCAAACCATTCATTAGCTATCTCTTTGTAATGGTGGCCGACTGCCAACATTTTTGGATTGTCCCAAACAGTGATTTTTTGCCTCATTATTTTTATCAAGAAGAACACATCAAAGGCCACGTGAACCAAAAGAGCAACTTATTATCAGTGCAGGTGGCAGCTGCAAGCAACTTCAGATAAAATCCTATCCTTTCCCATAAGACTTTTCTGAGTCATGAAGGCCATGAGGCCTCTAATCACTTGTAAGCCAATTTATTCTACAATTGTTTTTCATAGGATAAATAAAATACTTCAACGAATGTTTTCATACATTGAACACATCAGACCACTCATTAGACCTAATTTTTAAATTAACTGTGCTCTTTACTAAAAGGACAAAAAAGACATATATTGACCTTTTGAAAATCTCCAACAATATCAGATCGGAAAGGCATTTATTTTCAATAAAAATGAAGAAAATTTTAGAAAAGTGAAAATAAAGCGTCTAACATGTGTTTAATAATAAGTGTCTATCCATTAGGGGTAGGTAAAGACATGAATGTTAGAGACGATAAAAGTGAGTGGGTCCAATATCATTGATCGTAAAAAGTGGGTGGGTCTTGTCCCACCCACATACAATGGTTCCGACGCCCATGGCTGTTAAGAACTGTAGGCTACATCAATACATTACAACAATTTCGTGCTATGGACACTGCCACTGATACAGGCAGCGGATGAGCCTATTTAACAGAGCTTGCTTCTGCTTTTCAAACAAGTGAGACAAAGGCATGGGCTGAATAAATTCTCTAATGTGGATACAGACATATATACACATATCACTATACAAAACATGCCCTTATTAGGAGAAAAAATATGTTTTAACACGAAAAATATGTCGTTTTAACGACATACGATCTCGTTATTACGAGAAAATTATGTTGTTTTTACAACATAAGATCTCGTTATTGTGAGAAAAGATGTTGTTAAAATGACATAAGATCTCGTTATTACGACATAATTGAGTGGGAAAAAATAATATGTATGTGGCAGCAATGCGTCACCATAAAATTGAACTCGAGGTTTTCAAAAAAGTGGTGGGTACAAAATGACTCATGAAGAAATCTGGTGGGTATGCGTCCCCCCGTCCCCCCCGAAATCGACGCCTATGGACAAGACCCACCCAATTTTTACGATCAATGATATTGGACCCACTCACTTTTACCATCTCTAATTCAGCACATGTCTGTTTCCTTAACCCTAAGCGATAAACATTTATTATTAAACACATATTAGACGCTTTATTTACACTTTTCTAATATTTTGTTCATTTAAAAAAAGAAAAAATGTCTTTCCGACCTGATATGTGATGGGGAAATGGAGTGAGTTCGGCAAAAGGCGGATTTGAACCGCGGGTAGATTTGCGTCAAAACTTGATGCCATGCGTCTTACCACAACACTATTGCCACTCTCAGTGTTAACGCGATTTCCATAATTTTGTCTTTCCCAACCAGACGTTTAGCAAACAAAGCCGTATATTAGTACAGTACTTAATATAAATGGCATCTAGGCTCCAGTAATCTTTTTCTGAGAGAGGACCCACCCACATTTTTTTTGCTTCCGACGCCCATGATATATATATATATCAGCATGATGATGTATTTATAAATATTTTTAGCGTCATTGCAAGGCAAGTTTACCAAATTTCATATTAAGTGCTTTACATAAAAATGAGAATGAAAATAAAAGCTATTAAAAAAGTAAGAACTAGAAATAAAATGATTTAAATTAGAATTGATTACCAGGAGATAAAAAAGTTAATTAAATGGGATTGGGGTGTTGTCTTTTATTCCGAACAGCAAGGGCAGTGATTACATTCACTGTAAAAAACACAACTTGAAAAAAAGTTGAAATTACTGATTTTGTTTTTTTTGGTCCAGCAAAAATCCACACTGTAAAAATCTCGTACAAAAAAAAAAAAATTCGTAGTACTATTTTCCCCTAGCTTTTTCTTGTGGACTCAACTTTTGTAAATAACAGTTATACGAACTGAAAATAAGTTGTCTGTGACACACAAAACAAATTTTTAGTTGAGTCAACTTGATTTCTGGAGAGGTGCAACTATTCTGTAACAAATCTTTTGTAGTTGAGCCAATTCAACATTTTGTGTCTTTTGGAAACAGAAGTTCTTATTAAGAATGAACAGGTCCAGATGTAGAATTTTTTTATTGAAAAAGTTTGGTCACCATTATGGTGATCAGTTTTCCCTTTAGTTGGGCAGTTTGACTCTTGTGGTTTTTATAACAGTGTTTAACAAAACAACTTGTTGTAAAGAAAGCTGTTACCAATGATCAGGGGATCTAGATAACAGCATAAAGGGGAGTAGTTAACTAATTTATTCCTGATGGATAGTGATTATTTATGAATATTGCATTTACCAACAAAAGTGTTATGCAGCAGATCAGTCATTCTGAATTTTGATTTTTACATACATTGTGGGAACTTTGTTAGACACACACACAGACATCAAGAATCAGCATATGAATCTCAACAATGGTGACATGCTTCATGCCACAATGCATGTTGGGAGCCATAATTGTAATACTTTGTGGGCTCCCAGCATGCATTGCGGCATGAAGCATGTCACCATTGTTGAGATTCATATGCTGATTCTTGATGTCTGTGTGTGGCAGAATAACAAAATGGTGATGATCAAATGATTTTCAATTTTTTTTTAAATCATCTAAACCTGTTCATTCTTAAGAACTTCTGTTTCCAATGGACAACATTGCTTGAATTGGCTCAACTACAAAAGATTTGTTACAGAATAGTTGCATACCTCCAGAAAAAAAATAATGTCAGATTCGTATAACTGTTATTTACAAAAGTTGAGTCAACAAAAAAGAAGCTAGGGGAAATTGGTTCAAATATTTTTTTATGCTGTACAAAAATGTTTACAGTGTGTGTTTTGCAGTATTAAACATGTATTTATACAGATTTCATCAGGCTCCGATAATTCCCCAAAAAGAACACAAAGAATGGCCTTCTCAGCTGCCATAGTTGCCCTTTTATACTGCATTTAACGGGAAATATATTAACCACTCAAAACTGACAAAGAATGATAACAAAAAGCTTACACAACAACTCTTGCTTCTGTTCTCATATCCTCCTGGGACCCAGAAAAAAAAGTTTTTTGAATTTAGTATTTTTTTTATGTCATTACATTGTTTAGAGCATAAAATTACAACATTTTTGAAAAATGATATTTTATTCATATGTTATGATGTGTCCTCTGTAGGAGTTGTTAAAAAAATGAAATGACATGAAATTGCATGTATAGGCAAAAACAATGGGATTTATTTTTAATTCACCAATCAATTTTTAGGTTTCAGGGTTTTTTTTTTTTAAAACAAACTTTATTTAAAGATGATTCTGAACTATGTTATGAAAGATATAATGAAATGCATTCATTTTACTTTATGAAATATGTGGGTAAAATGACAATACTTGGATTTTCCCATTCAATACAATGCATCTATTCACTGCATCTCATTTGCATATTAATGTGTTCTTGGTGCAACATGTCATGAACAAAGAAGTGTAATAATGGGAGGAAAAATTGGCAACATTTTCATAATAATATCTAATATTTCATAGGAATATTGATATGTAATTTCTTTCCCTGTTCACTTGTTATGTCTCAAATGCCTGATAAACATGATTTAAATCCTGGTGTCACTACAGTGGTCATTTATGAAATCAATGCCCTGTTCTGTAACAGAAAGTCATATTTTGATAATATTTTCCTGAGATGTTGATTTATAACAAACAATTTGAAAATTAATCAGATTTAAATTATAATGAAAAAATATGAACATATTTCCATAAGAGTGCTAAACATTAATGTCGGCCGTTTTTAAAGACCAAGAAGAAGTTGTTGTCCTGGTGAAACCTCCAAACATTTGGTCTCTCTGCAAAGCCCCGAATGTGCTCTTTACAGGACATCCAGACTGTGACATGTGACATGTATGATGTCAGAGAAATTCACTAAAATATAACGTCCACTACAGTGGACAAAAGTCTATTCTTGGGTCCCAGGAGGATATGATCAAGTGATTTATCTTTCATCCAAAGCCACATGAAGCAATTTTGAATTTAAAATCATTATTTAACAGACACTTTTCACATTTCTGAAGTTCTCAGAACTGATATAATGTTCCTATAAATATTAGATATTATTATTAAAATGTCGCCAACTAATACTCCCATTATTACACTTCTTTTTGTATAAGCTACAAGTTGCACTAAGAACAGGTTAATATGCAAATTAGATTGAATGGGAAAACCCATGTAAGGCCATTCATTGCGTTATGTTTCATAACATAGTTGAGAATCATCTTTAAACAAAGAAAAAAAAAAAATCCTGAAACCTAAAAATTGATTGGTGAATGAAAATATTTTTCGTTTTAACCTGTCATTTCATATTATTTTTTATTTTTTAAACAACTAGTCCTGATGTCTAATACAGAGCAGCACAACATATGAATAAAATATAATTTTTCAAAAATGTCTTTTTTTTTCTCTAAACAATGAAATGACATGAAAAAATATTAAATTTAAAAAACGTTTTTTTCCAGGAGATATTTCTTCTTCACGTGTGGGGATTTTGAGGTCTGTCGCAGGTGACATCATTACTCCAGCGGGTGGCGTCCAGTGACTGATTTTATAAATGAGTCAGAATCATTTTCACTCAGCCGAGAACAGCCTCAATGATTGCGGGAAATCTGGGTAAACGTGTCACTGTTCATCTGGAGGACTATTATCTCTAATAAAATAAGCTTTTTTTGATGATAGCACCCTCGCCCGATCCTCTCTTCATAAAGATGAAGTTGTTAGCACCTGCTAGAATCCTATTGCACCACATGAGTAGATATATATGTGATAAAAATGTAACAAATAAAGGGCGTATCTTTCATTAAATGATATCAACAGTTGACTAGTTCAAAGCACATTCAATTATATTTAGTGACATTTAATTAACTCACAGAGTTGAATCCTTGTGTTGTGGTCTTGATTTAAACACTTCAACATGATGAAATCTGATTCCCTCTGTAGAAATCCGAGCGGCTTCGCGAACAAGAACAAATGTAGGGCGGGGCTTGATTTTGTCCTTGGGGAATTGATTGGATGGTGGTGGTTTGCTATTGGTGGATCTCATGTGTGTGACAGGTTATAAATAATTATAATGCTGAAGGTGAGGTACAATTCATATTTCTGTATTAAATAACTTACAAAGTCATTTGAAAACTTTCTGTGAGACGTAAGTTCACAAACAGCGCGAGTGAATCCCTGCGTGCGCGCGCTCTCTCTCTTTCAATTTCAAAATGCTCAAATGCCTTCACATCAGCGCATCTGCACTAAAATCCAGCTGCACAGTTGGCATAGGATTTGCCACTTACATGATCGAGGCAGTGTCGCATCGTCACTAAAGTTTATCATTTGCATTTATTCAAGCCTTTATGGGGTCCTAAGCAGAATTTTATTTGGGGGCCCCTCGGGCCCACCAATATGACTGACTATTGTCAGTTCTTAGTAATTCAGGCACCCAGTATCAATGTTAGCTGTGTTGCTTTCATCATGTCTGCCTGTCATGTTTTTACCCTTCTACGGGTTTTAATTGTAACAGTAGCAAACCCACAAGAGTGCTCAGATGTTAACCAGCACTTTAATATTCAAAGTCTTACAGTACTACAGTTCAGACTGAGATATGTACACTTAAAAAAACAAAAACAAAAAGAAGAAGAAGCCTCTTATGCTGAATATGCTCAAAATGTTTGCCTCAGCATTATTTGATGAATAGAAAGTTCAAAAGTTCAGCATTTATCTGAAATAGAAAGCTTTCAAAGAATTTACACAACTGTTTTCAACACTACACTCTAAAAAAAAAAGGTTCTATATGGCACCAAAAATGGTTCTTTGCTCGTAATCATAGGGGAACCTTTTTTAGTGCTATATAGCACCAATTTTGGTGCTTCAGTGGTTCTTGAAGAAGCGCTGAAGAACCACTGAAGCACCAAAATTGGTGCTATATAGCACTAAAAAAGGTTCCCCTATGATTACGAGCAAAGAACCATTTTTGGTGCCATATAGAACCTTTTTTTTTTAGAGTGTACAGAACATGTTAAGATATGGTGCTATATAGCACCAAAAGTGGTTCCCCTATTACCCCTTTTCCACCAAGGCAGTGCTAGAGCTAGATCGGAGCCAGAGCCTAGTTTCAAATCGGTTCTTTGTGTTTCCACTCCCAAAGCCCCAGCTCCGAGCCAGGGAAAGTGGTTCTTAAGTAGCACCAAAACATTGCTGGGCTAGAACAGGGCTAGAAGTAAGAGCCGATTACGTCAGGCACTGGGGGCGGGGTCAACAAGACGAACACAAGCTTGAGATCCGTCATTGTTGAAATAGCAGCTAATGGAGCTAACAGCTGCTGCTCGATTGTAATCTCCGTCTATACAAATTACGGTGAACTGCACGAATGCGTTGGATTCGTTGTGTTTTGATGCCGATGTAGGATCGTAAAGCCGTGTGCATCAATAGTAACGCAACGTTTGCAGTGTTGATGGAAGGCTTGTTCGCAGCGGTGCTGTGCAGAGACCGATCGCCGTATGAGTCCAGCGAGAGCACACGACTCCTTATGCTTTTGATTCACTCATGCGTTTTTTTTTATATCATGCGTGGATCGTTCTGATGCATCTCGAACAAGCCTGGTGTGTTTCTCGCTGCCCAGGGTTGCCAGGTTTTCACAAGAAAACCCGCCCAATTGCTACTCAAAACAAGCCCAATCGCGTTTTAGGGGGGATTCCCCGGTAAAAATCACCTTTGGGGATAAAATATGTGTTTTTTTGGCATGGTTGCCTACTAAAATTCGCATTCCCGGGGCTAGATATCCCATAAATGGGGTCGCTTCAACCCGTGGACATGAAAAACAGCCCGCGGCAACAGTGATGAAGTAGCCCAATTCTTGGCAACACTGCCGCTGCCTCACTAGCGTTGCTGAGAGAGAGGAGACGTATACAGTGACGTAAGACCTGGCTCTGTTGTGGCTCTCAGCATGTGGAAAAGCAAACGGTTCTTAGAAGGCTCCTCAGTTGAACCAACTATGAACTGGGACTAGCTCTGGCTCTGTAGCACTGCCTTAGTGGAAAAGGAGTATTTGATTACAACGAAGAACCATTTTTGGTGCCACATAGAACCTTTTTTTTAGAGTGAATAGTAGCCTTGCAAATAAGCATTTACTGCGAACAGAAACCGAAAGCTCTGCTGTTCTCCGTCCAAAACATGCAGCACGTCAGATAAGATATTCGCACTAAACCACATCACATCCTCAAATCCATCCATTCATAAAAAGGTTACCGGGCAACTGACGTAGCACCGTTTCAGCGCTGATTTTTCTTGCACTTTGGACTTTGAACCCTGGCTAACAAGCGAATAGTGTCTAGCCGATGGTGCTGCGAGCTCGTGCAGCGCTGTCAGAATCAATCCGTGCATATATTAGAAAGATTTTTTTTATTTTTTTTTAAGTGCAGCTTATCTACACTCTAAAAAAAAAAGGTTCTATATGGCACCAAAAATGGTTCTTGGCTCGTAATCATAGGGGAACCTTTTTAAGTGCTATATAGCACCAATTTTGGTTCTTCAGTGGTTCTTCACCGGTTCTTCACCGGTTCTTTGACTAAGGTGCTATTTAGCACCGCTACCATATACAGAACATGTTAAGATATGGTGCTATATAGCACCAAAAGTGGTTCCCCTATGATTACGACGAAGAACCATTTTTGGTGCCATATAGAACCTTTTTTTTTTTAGAGTGTAGTAATTGTTTAAGGCCATTTCACGATTTCAATAAAGCAACATGCAGCAAGTAATTTCATGTGCTCTTGGGGGCCCCCTGGTGGCGAAGAGGGCCCTAAGCAGCCGCTTAGTTCGCTTATGCCTTGGGCCGGCTCTGCATTTATTTTTAAGTCTTGCCAGTGTTCAAACTGCTCAGCACTCGCGTGCTCTGCAAGAGACCATGAGCGCGCGCGCACACACAGGCCATCTCACAAAAAGCTTGCGAGTACAAATTGCGCTGAAATGGTCAAATACACACAAATGTATGTACTAAATTACGGTCTTGACGAGTATGCACGTAAACCCCGTTGCGAGTGAACATTTGTGCAGCTGCATGTAACTGTAACTGTGTTCGCTCTTAAAGTGACAGCAGTCGAATAAACTGCTGCTGTCTCTGAGTTTCTCTTTCTCTTTGTCTTGTGTTGTTTGATTGACCTTTATGACACACACTTTTGAGTTTTGCAACCTTAAGTGTAAAGATTAATCTCATGTAATTTATTCAGGGAAGACCGATGTAGTATTTCTTACCTCAATACTAATGTTAGACCTACCTGAAAATTTGTCTTTGAAAACAAAAATGCACTGCATGATCAAATATTTAGGTGAGATAATTATATACATTTATATGACAAGAGTCACATAAGGGGGGGTGTAAAATTGTCCGAAATAAAATTCAGGCCCTGAATGAATGTCTGTAAAATTCCTTATGAATAATTCTACATGATAATAAGAAGGCTTCAAATAGATCGGTATCGGTGATCGTATCGGCAGATACTGCTTCCTGTGATCAGCTCCAAAAATCCTGATCGGAGCACCCTTAATTATTATACCAAAAGTTATGACTTTTTTAGAAAATGAAGGAATCAAATGAATTGTAATTTTAAGCCACCAGCCCAAAAGGCTCTACTCAAGCAGTCAAAAAACAAATGTGCGGTTGTTTCCATTTCAGAATCACAGAAAGTACATTATTATTGTGAGCAATATTACATCTATATCTAAGAAGCTCTAAGGATGGGTAGATTAGCTTTGGGAGGTATAGAAAAGGAAAGATAAGCTTCATAGTTCTTATTAATTGAGTTAGGAAAAAGGAAAAAGTTGACTCCCATAATCTCGACAAACTTGATTTGGATTAATAAAGTTCCTATTAATTTGTTTGATAAATTATTCATTATAAACTCCTGCCCGTTTATTTTAAAGATGGTCGATGAAGAGCTTCATGTACACAGGGCACTGAGGAAGAGGAAGATATTCTGATTACAGATTATTATGAGGCACATACATTTCAACAAATAGCCTCATGATGTGCACGGATAGATAATGCATAGCCTACTGCAATATTCCCTGAAAAAGAAAAGAAAAAACAGCATTTTTTTTTTTTTAGAACATTTATTTTCTGCTACATAAATATGTGTAGGGTAAGTCGGGGTAAGATGAACCGCCCCACCACCACCTTATTTTTTTCTCTTGAATACTGATCATAGATGACTCAATCTCTCATCTCAGCACTTTTGAGGAATATGTTTTATATATATATATATATATAATTTTGTCATTTCATCAACATTTGTGGGATTTAGTCAGTCGTAAAACAGTTTTGAGGTGAACTGATCTAATTGAGTGTTTCTGGGAAATTGTGATCTATGACGTCGTATTATGCTGAATATCAAAGTTTGTTGTGTGTATTAGTTCATTAATGAGGGATCTGTGAACACATCAATGTCTTGTGGAGTAAAAGTTATAGTTTTTATTTTTAATAAAAATATTACACACACATACAGAGAGAAGGCAGAAGTAGCATGCTGTCACGATTATTATTATTATTATTATTAAATCTAATAATTTTATTAGAATCAGTGAGGTTATTATTCAGCCTATTCCATGAACTAGAGGTACAACCCAAAAAAAATATTTTGATACTGTTCGGTTTATTTAACCCATAAGAACCCACAGTGACACGGGTGTCACAAACACTGCTGATTATCTGGAAAGGTCTTTTTAAAGCAATATCCCTAAACTTCAACTCAGGACTTCCCTAAGTGACATATAAGAAACACCCAGGTTCAGTCATGTGACAATTTCTGCATTTTTGTGGCCATGGCAACATTTCCAAAATTGTTTTTGTCACTAAAGGTATGTTTCAACCCATGCAACAATTCTAACATTTTAATAACTTTTACTTAACTTTTACTTAAAGATTACACTTAACCTGATTTGAAAACATTTCTTAAGCAAATTGATATAAAACAAGTTACGGAAATATTGTGGTGACATATATGTCACGTCGGGCTGTTAGCCTTGGAATTACGATGTGATGTATTTGTCATATTAAGAAAAATATGAATGAGCTGCTCAATGAATTTAGCTGATTCAATCATTTGTTTTAGTATTATATACTTTCTCTATGTGTTATATAAAATGTGGGACTCAGAAAAATGTTAACAGCACTGTTTAAAAAAATGGAAATATTGATTGGTATTGATCTGCACCAAATGCCAGGAAATCGTGCATACTTGGGAAAATGACAAAATGACATCCCATGGCGGCTGACGCAACTGTTTTCAAACTCTACTAGCATGTCTTTCACTGACAACAATGATTATTAAAGGTCCCGTTCTTCGTGATCCCACTGTTCAAACTTTAGTTAGTGTGTAATGTTGCTGTTAGAGCATAAATAATACCTGTAAAATTATGAAGCTCAAAGTTCAATGCCAAGCGAGATATTTTATTTAACAGAAGTTCCCTTTCAAAGCCTACAGCGAACGGCCGGCTTGGACTACATCCTGGTACATCCTTCATAAATGACGTCAGTAGAACAGTAGAACAGACTAACCTCCGCCCACAAGAATACGCGAAAAAAGGGGGCGTGGTCTTGTTGCTGTCCCACGTGGAGAAGAGGAAGTGTCGCGTGGAGAAAAGGAAGTGTTGCGTTTGAGTGTGTTTGTCGCCATGTCGTCGAGACGCTGTTATTTTCATCCCGCAGTCAAATCACCTTTGTTTGGCTTTCCCAGAGACGCTGTAGAGATCATTGAGCGCATACATCTCCCGTTAAGAGGCGTGACCTTTCCACGTGCGCTAAACTGCGGTCTAATCACAACACGGGAACCGCTGGCACAATCAGAACTCGTTACGTATTTCTGAAGGAGGGACTTCATAGAACAAGGAACTCATCAGCCGTTTTTAGGACAGTGAGAACAGCGGTGTACAGATGAGTAAATTGTGTGAAAAATACTGTTTTTACACGCGAAACATGAACACATGTTATATTGCACACTGTAAACACAATCAAAGCTTCAAAAAAACACGAAGAACGGGACCTTTAAAATCAGCAAGCAGGGGATAAGTGTTGGAAGATCCGTCCATGGTTGATTATTATCCATTGATATGTTTTGTTAATAATTTTGAATAATATGCATCATTTTGATATATGTTGTGGAAAAGAAAAGAAACAGAAAGAAACTGTTATTTAGCAAACTTTTTTTTTTTTTTTACTGAGAAATAAACGTCCAATATAACATATATGTAACATTAAAAATGTATCATAAACGCCCAATATAACATATATGTAACATTAAAAATTTATCATAAACGCCCAATATAACATATATGTAACATTAAAAATGTATCATAAACGCCCAATGTCACATATATGTAACATTACAGATCTTTCACAAGGAGGGGTTGTATTTCAAAAACAACTGCAAACATGTCGCAAGTGTATATTAAGCCTGTTTTATATGCCCCATAATTTTCCTATAAGGAGAAATTGGTCCCGGTTCTTATGGGTTAAAAAATAATTTTCATTTAACACCATTTTATTAGCTTTCTCATTCAAACCAAATTGCATTGTGTTGAACTTGAAACAGTTGTGGTTTAGCTCAACTCAATATTTTCATTTTGAAAGAACATGTTTTAGTTAAGTAGGCCGAAAATAACATTTGATGCTTGTTCAATTTACTTAAAGGTGCCCTAGAATGAAAAATCGAATGAACCTTGCCATAGTTGAATAACAGGAGTTCAGTGCATGTAAATCACATACAGTGAGTCTCAAACACCATTGCCTCCTCCTTCACATGTAAATCTCGTTTGTGAAAAACACCACGGAAAAATAGGCAAATCTCAACGTAACGCCAGCAGTGATGCAATACACGGGATCATTAATATGTACGCCCCCCAACATTTTCATAAGCAAGCACATGTTCACTGTCAGGCGAAACTGCGCAGCCGCCGTATCAACTGGAGTTCTGCAGCAGTTAGCCTGACGCGAGGATAGCGAACATGGCAGATCATGGAAACAAATGTCATGTTCCAGGCTGTGCAGGGGTTTCATACTCTTCCCACAGATAAAACATGTCAACAGGCATGGTTGATGTTTATTTATAATCGGATATCGCAACAATTTAATTCAAAGTTGTTAGTTTGCTCAGCCCATTTGACCACGGACAGTTTTCAAACCCGGGACAATATCAAACAGGCTTCGCTCAGCGTCTGACACTGAAGAAAGGGGCAATTCCAACCATATTCCTGCAAGCAGTAAGTGATTTTATCCACTTCTTGACTGTCTAAACCATTTCTGATTAAATTGAAAGTTTCTTAGAGAGACAACATTAACGATAATATCCCCGTTGTTGTCTATATCCAACGCAAGATGCTATACGGTAAGAATAGGATATTCCAAGTGGTTTACATAACTAAATAATATGTCTAATGACAGGTTAATATTATTTCATGCCAGTGTTGTCATAAATTAGTAAATGCAACCATAGATACGTAACATACTATGTTAGTTTAGTTGCTTACACATAGCTCACTCGATCCTTCTAGCTAACGTCAACACCTCCACCATTTAAGTTGAAACGATAGTCATTTGATATTTATTTATTTATATTTTTGACAACTGAAGTATGATTATATACTGATTGATATATATATAAGGTTGAATGCCTAATCTCTCCATCGTCATGACGGTCAGTATAGACGTGCATGCTATCATTGAGCCGCGCAGTGAAACAGCCAATCAGAGCAGAACTCTGCATTAATATTCATGACCCTTCCAAATAAGGCAAAAACAGATTATTTCATCCTGGGGATGATTTCTAGAGTTGTAAATGGACCTGTAAAACCGTAGCTGGACAATTATTGACCTTAAATAAGCCATATACCCTCTATGTAGATACCAGAGAACGATTTAAAATGTTGTTTCAAATCATTCTAGGGCACCTTTAAATAAAAATAATCAATTAAACTGGATTACTTGTTTTCGGTTTTTGTTTGATATTAATTTTAGAATAATCAAACTTAATAGTTTTGGACAAAATTAAGAATGTAAACCTGATTCAACTAAATGGCATTGAATTAACCTTATGTAAAAAAAACAACAACTGAAGTTTACTGAAATAAACAATGTTAATAAAATTCAACATAACCCAGTTACATGGAACCTGTTGACATAAAAAAGTGAAGTAAATCCAACGTATCATTTTTCTGAGAGTACATTTCCTGCTTTCATTAAACCCTGCAGGTTAGTTGAGAGAGAAATCTTTACTGGGATTCACTGGTTATTCAACTAAATTGTCAAAATTCAATTTGAAATAGAATAGGTAATTTAGTATTTTACATTAATGACACTTTTAAATATATATAATTATTAATAAGAATTATATTATCAAATACATTCTGTGAAAGTTTAGTGGCGTAAGAATAATTTTACATTTTGTTCTATAACAACTAAATCAGCAAATTTCCTTTTATAACACATTTGATATCAAATAAATAAGCTTTAAAATTGTATTATCTTCATTTTAGTTATAATTATTGTTGTATAATTATAGTTATAATTACTGTCATTGTCAAAGCAGACCTAATTATACACCCATTTCCAAGTGAATAAATATGGAAATGAAATCGAAATCAAATCCCAAGCTCATGAATCATGAAGTGTGTATCAACACCCCTCCCAAACTCTCACTGCTGAACTCAGAAACGGAGTGTGAACTCTGTGTGTGAGCTTCCTGTGAGGAATGTGAACGGAGACATGGCGTCAGTTTGTTGTGTTCTGTCCTCGGTTGCCCTGTTATCAGTGTGTGTCTCGGCTACTTCAGATCTCCATGTGCCATATGTTGTGAGTGTTTAGACACAGAGATGTGAACAGAGCAGGTGTGTCTCTTTAGGTGTGTCCTCATATGTCAACGATGACTCATTTTCAGCTGAAAAACACACCTCCTATTGTGTGCCTGTGTCTCTTCACTTGTATTTAGGCTGTAGTTCTGGTAAACAGTAAAGACATTTGCATTTCGACATTTTAACTGAACGGAAACTAAGGTTATCGCTGCACATATGGATTACACCAATGAGGTGTGTGTCCGCTCATAGTATGCCAGGGTTGAAGACCGTATCCCAAATATCAAAACTCAAAACATGCTGCTCCCATACCTGTAATTAATTATAATTTCAATTCTAATATCACATATTTGTTCACGTCAGAGCCGCTTTTCAAAGCTAAGAATGGCTTGAATGGTAATTCCCTGCAGATACAAAGTGATTTATTGCTCATCATTTAGTGTCATATTACTGGCTCTGAACTTCTTGGAAGCTGCTGTGATTCATGGCTATTCATGATTTCCATCAGGGTCTAGACTGAGCTGTCTGTCTGTCTGTCTCAATAGCAGTTGCTTGGCTGGTTGCTTTGACTCCTCGCACAGATCTGTCTAGACCTTCTTGAGTTCATAGGCCAATTAGTTCAAATCGATGCCGAATAATCAGAAACATAACAAAGGGGTAGGGTTGGGAATCGAAAATCCATTCCAGAATACTCAAGGGTCCCTATTTCAACAATCTGAGCGCATGGCGCAGGTGCACTAAGGGCGTGTCCGGATCCACTTTTGCTATTTAAAGGATTAGTTCACTTCAAAATGAACATTTTCTGATATTTATCTAGGGATGTGAAAGTGAGGAAATTTTCCCACCGGTTAATCAACGTGTGACAACACCGGTAATACCGGAATCACCGACTCGGCTTTTAAATCACTAATTCTATCTAACCAAAAGTAGCATGCACACGACCGCTCTGGCTTTCATAATTCAACGGAAAACGTGCCAGTGCGCACACACCGTGAATGACAGCTCGTCTGTAAATGCGCGCTCTGTGAGGCCATGGGCGCGTCTCAATCAGCTCCCTAGTTCAGTAGTCAGGGCACTGATCAGGCATTGAGTTGTTTCCACTAGATTCCAGAAAATACTGGAAAAAAGATTTTTGTCTGGATCAGGTATGCAAGATTTATTCAAATTAATCTGAATAGAAGAATATGACCTTTTTTTAAAGGTCCCATGGAATGCATTTTTTCTTTTATTTTATAATGTATTCTGAGGTCTACTTACATTCACCTAAAGGATTATTAGGAACACCTGTTCAATTCCTCATTAATGCAATTATCTAATCAACCAATCACATGGCAGTTGCTTCAATGCATTTAGGGGTGTGGTCCTGGTCAAGACAATCTCCTGAACTCCAAACTGAATGTCAGAATGGGAAAGAAAGGTGATTTAAGCAATTTTGAGCGTGGCATTGTTGTTGGTGCCAGACAGGCCGGTCTGAGTATTTCACAATCTGCTCAGTTACTGGGATTTTCACGCACAACCATTTCTAGGGTTTACAAAGAATGGTGTGAAAAGGGAAAAACATCCAGTATGCGGCAGTCCTGTGGGCGAAAATGCCTTGTTGATGCTAGAGGTCAGAGGAGAATGGGCCGACTGATTCAAGCTGATAGAAGAGCAACTTTGACTGAAATAACCACTCGTTACAACCGAGGTATGCAGCAAAGCATTTGTGAAGCCACAACACGCACAACCTTGAGGCGGATGGGCTACAACAGCAGAAGACCCCACCGGGTACCACTCATCTCCACTACAAATAGGAAAAAGAGGCTACAATTTGCACAGGCTCACCAAAATTGGACAGTTGAAGACTGGAAAAATGTTGCCTGGTCTGATGAGTCTCGATTTCTGTTGAGACATTCAGATGGTAGAGTCAGAATTTGGCGTAAACAGAATGAGAACATGGATCCATCATGCCTTGTTACCACTGTGCAGGCTGGTGGTGGTGGTGTAATGGTGTGGGGGATGTTTTCTTGGCACACTTTAGGCCCCTTAGTGCCAATTGAACATCGTTTAAATGCCACGGCCTACCTGAGCATTGTTTCTGACCATGTCCATCCCTTTATGACCACCATGTACCCATCCTCTGATGGCTACTTCCAGCAGGATAATGTCACAAAGCTTGAATCATTTCAAATTGGTTTCTTGAACATGACAATGAGTTCACTGGACTAAAATGGCCCCCACAGTCACCAGATCTCAACCCAATAGAGCATCTTTGGGATGTGGTGGAACGGGAGCTTCGTGCCCTGGATGTGCATCCCACAAATCTCCATCAACTGCAAGATGCTATCCTATCAATATGGGCCAACATTTCTAAAGAATGCTTTCAGCACCTTGTTGAATCAATGCCACGTACAATTAAGGCAGTTCTGAAGGCGAAAGGGGGTCAAACACAGTATTAGTATGGTGTTCCTAATAATCCTTTGGTGAGTGTATATTGTTAGTATGATTTTTGCATCATAAAATATCATAATTTAGAAATAAAAGGCATTTTTTCTATACTGACGTTTGCCCTGTGGCTGAATGCCCTGTTTCAAGGGCCGTGTCTGCTGTGAGACTTCAGTAAAAACGCCCACTGTTGTAATCGGCTGACATCTTTGCATTTGAAATGAGTGTTAGATCTTGTAGAGGAGGGGGAGTGGTTTAACGAGGTCTACACCTGATGCAAATACAGCAAATATTACATGGGCGTGCCAAGTTCTCTGGGCGGAGGAAAGGGAGGTAACCGTTCCTGTTATGATGTCATAACAGGAAAATTCAATATCAGCTCGTCTGAGCTGTCATTTTCTCAAAGGCAGAGAGAGACAGCCAGAACTCAGTTTACACCGATCAAAATTTCTAGCCACTTGGGGACAATATTCAGGCTAGGGGGACTCATATTAATGTTGAAAAACCTCATAAAATGAAAATTTCATGCCATGGGAAATTTAATGTAACCCCCCCCCCCCATACCCATATAATATCCCTGTGCCATTTTACAGAAAACCCTGAAATTACATAAATGTCCTCCCTTCAGATCCATTTGTATAAATCTTGCATACATGATACAGAAAAAAAATTTTTTTTCCAGTATTTACTGCAATCTAGTGGAAACAGCCCAAACTGTCTGCAGGGTGCTAGAGCACACAGGGCCTGAGTTACACACTTTCAACAATGAATTTATAGCCCAAAAATCAAAAAGCACCTTTTTTGTTTATCACTTTTAGCAGTGGTTTATTCAAAGGGTTTCCTTTAAAATGACACCAGTAATGTGTGCATGGGAAGCTTTTCAATTTGGAGAGGCCAAATCCAGGTGGAAATCCCCAAAATGGTCCCAGAGCATAAGTAATATACAGTCCCAATCGTAGTTATTATTAGCATTGCTGTTTGAGCTGCGCGCTGAATGAACACCGGTAAACTGGAGCGGGTTATTTAACTCAACGAAACGCTTCCTATATGAGATTAATCAGATATATACAAAATAAACATAATATTACAAATTATAGTATCTGCACCAAAATGATGCAAACTCACAAGTGAACTTGAACTAAGTTATATGCTATTCAGATTGTGTAACTCCTGGACGTACACTTTCTGTAAGATCCGGCTGAAACAGCAAATAAACCCAATGAATTCACAGCGTTTTATTACAATATTGTTCTCTTAATAATGTTATGCAATATGACAGTCCCAATCACAGTTATTATTGTTGTGCATTGCTGTTTCGAGCTGCATGCGCTGAAGCTGAAGATGATCACCGGCGTGCTTTATACCACGTTCATTCTTAATCAAATGCATCCTATTTTAGAGAAATCAGATACATTAATCAGGCATAACATTATGACCAGGTGAAGTGAATAACACTGATGATCACTTCATCACCTGTTAGTGGGTGGGATATATTAGGCAGCAAGTGAACATTTTGTCCTCAGAGTTGATGTGTTAGAAGCAGGAAAAATGGGCAAGTGTAAGGATTTGAGTGAGTTTGACAAGGGCCAGATTGTGATGGCTAGACGACTGGGTCAGAGCATCTCCAAAACTGCAGCTCTTGTGGGGTGTTCCCGGTCTGCAGTGGTCAGTCTCTATCAAAAGAGCTCCAAGGAAGGAACAGTGGAGAACCGTCCACAGGGTCATGGGCGGCCGAGGCTCATTGATGCACGTGGGGAGCGAAGGCTGGCCCGTGTGGTCCGATCAAACAGACGAGCTACTGGAGCTCAAACTGCTCAAGAAGTTAATGCTGGTTCTGATAGAAAAATGCGCCGCCACAAAGCAAAAATGCTTCAGGAATGGTTTGAGGAGCACAACAACGAGTTTGAGGCGTTGACTTGGCCTCCAAATTCCCCAGATATCAATCCAATCGAGCATCTGTGGGATGAGCTGAACAAACAAGTCCGATCCATGGAGGCGCCACCTCACAACTAACAGGACTTAAAGGATCTGCTGCTAACGTCTTGGTGCCAGATACCACAGCACACCTTCAGGGGTCTAGTGGAGTCCATGCCTCGACGGGTCAGGACTGTTTTGCCAGCAAAAGGGGGACCAACACAATATTAGGTTATAATATAACATTATTGTTCATAATGTTATTCCTGATTGGTGAATACACAAAATAAACACAATATTACAACTTGCATTTGCACAAAACAATAGACAGCGAATGCACACGCAAACTTATAGCCAAATGGTCAGAAACATAACTCCGGCGCGCTCGCTTCATTTCCTCATGTGTGCTTTATGTGTTTTGTGGTTGAGCAGCACACATTTGCATGGCCCTGCTTAATCGACGATCAATACGTTTTACCGATTAAATTATCATCGATAGTCTAATTAATTGATCGTCGATTAATCGTTAGCCTCCCTAGTGCGCACAGAAAGCCGCCTCTCATACTGAATAATATATGCGATACTGGAGTTCTCTTCCACGTCTTTTTGTACCTGAACAGACAAACACACAAATATATGTCAAAATATTCTCATCATCACAGTCGGATATGTCTTAAGTGAACGTAAACAGTTGAGAAAGAAAACGCATGTGTAACAGTATATTAGATCCGTGCAGCTCTTAAAGTGACAGCAGCCTAATAAACCTGCTGTTGTCTCTATAATAACGTTAATCAAACAACAAAAGACACACTGTTCTTGACTGAATCACTTTTGTAACCATAATTGTAATGTATATTTTACATTTGATTAGTTTCTGTACCTGAACACCTGAAAATCTATTTCTTGTTGAGTGTTTACTTGTCTTTAATAATGCTTGAAATGTATGTTATTAGGCTAGTTTTTGTATGGTATTTTAAATCCTTGTGCAAGTGTTCTTGAGCCAGTTGATGTTTGTTCATCCCAGCAGGCACAGGATGTAGATTCCATCAGTCAGACGTTGGATTTTGGTTGAAAATTAAAATTGGTTTTGATGTCTAAATCCAACGTTTGTTTGACGTCAAGCTCCAACGTTTGGCAGACGTTGAATTTTGGTTGGAATAAACAACTTATTACTAACCAGATTGACTTTATGTCTGTCAGACGTCTACAGAAGGTCTTATTGAGAATTCACAGAGGTTTAGATGTTAATGTTTTGTTGAAAATGTTCAGTTTGATAGTCGCCATTATGGTGATCAGTGTTTGCTTTAGTAGGGCAGTTTGACTCGACCTTTCAACATTAGTTTTCCTCTTGCTGCTGTAACTGTGTTTGTTATGGCAAAACACAAGAGAAATTATGTTCAGATGATGTCAGCTATTTGATGATGATAAAGATAAGATCATCATGTAGTGATTGATTCACTGATCATATTCAGAGTCTTTTATTTGTTTAGAGATCATGTTATTAATTTCTCATTATTTATTGTAATAGTCCTGTGATTGCCCCAGCAGGGATTGTGCACCACAAAGTTTGAAAGGTACACACAGACATTAAAGAATCAGCATATGAATCTCAATAACGGTGACATGCTTCATGCCGCAATGCGTTCTGGGTGCATCATACAAAACTAGTCTATGGCTCCCAGAATGCATTGTGGCATTAAGCACCATTGTTGAGATTCATGATTATTGATGTCATGTATCAAAAGATAAGATTCTGGATGACATCAGTGAAATAGACCACTATATGATGATCATATCAAGTAAGACAATATCATCTGATCATATTTTCTCTTGCCATAGACTTGGTCGGCGTCGTGTCATAGCTGTGGGCGTGGCCTGGGGCAAAGTCGACGTGGGGGAAAACAGTCCATTAACCCAGTTTAGCCAGTGTAGAATCACTTTTGCCGCTCGTCAAAGCAAGATATATAGAAGAACTGAGCCGTATTGGGTCAGATTGTCCGTACAGTATCTGTGATTGATAAACGACCCAACGGAATCAATGGCCAGAGGTGTCATTTTCTCATCAAAATACATGCAGCTCCCCCGACCCCCATATGACATGCCAACTTCATAAATCTCCCAGTCTTTCCATGAAGACGTTAATTCAGTGTTCCTGTATTTAATGGATTAAAAGTATGTATTACATACATTTAATGTTTTAAAATGATCATAAAACGTGTCTTGTGCTATGAAATTGATATTTGGAGTTGACATTTGTCAGTGTCACAATATTATTAGAATTACTGACAATAGCAAAGTTTTTTTACTAGCAATCGACTTCATCAAAAGACTGTGTGATTTATGAAGTAGTCTAGCTATTGTGTCGCGTAATATTTGTGGGAGAAGCATTTTGACGAGAAAATGTGTCGTACATATAATGTGACTATCAGCTTGAAGCACAAGCATGAGCCCAGCCCTTCCCATCATGAAATAAAGACGTCTTTTGAATGTTTTGTACATTAATAACCTCAGGCATTATGTGATCGCTCATTGTGAAAAACTGCTTTAACGATAAATTGAGTCTTGTGACAAGACTTTATTGGCATTTTGTTCAACAAACTTTTGCCATTGTAATTAATGAAATCTTTTTTTAATCTTTACAATAATACCAGCATCATGTAGAGCAAATGTTTCATTGTAATGGACGTATCGCAGGCTTTCGGAATTGACGAACGGCTCCGTCTGTTTATTTAGCAGTATAAAACTTCAGATCAGGGTTTTTTAACTTCCTAGAGGTGCAGAACGCCACTTGGCAACTTTTCGGGACTGCACCAAGCAAAATTAAATCATAATTATTACAAAGCGTAAAGATAAAGCATCTAACAAGGTCTACGTGCATTCATTCTAATGGCTTGTTTTCCCCCACTGCATATTGCGAATATGACGTTTTGTGGGCGTTCCCAGTAATGCAGACCAAGTCTATAACAAACACAGTTACAGCAGCCAGAGAAAATCGAATGTTAAAAAGTCGTCAAAAGACCCAACTAAAGCAAACACTGATCACCATAATGGTGACTTCAAACGAAGCTATTATTTTCAATAAAACATCAACAACAAAACCTTTGTTAATTCTCAATGAGCTACTGTAGTCGTCTCACCGAAATAAAGTCAGTCTGGTTAGTAATGCGTGAAGCTGGTAATGCTGTTTGTGGAGTTATTTAATCCTCCTCTACTCATGCATTTCACCCTTTTTTACGTTTTATTTTGTTTGTTTTTTTTACAGTGCAGGGATTACTCCAACCAAAATTCAACGTCTGTCTGACGTTAGAGCTGACGTCAAACAAACATTGGGTTGAGATGTCAATTCAACTTTCATTTTTAACCAAAATATGACGTCTGACTGACGTTTGATTAGTTGGAGTCCACAACTTCCTGACGTCACATTGACGTACTGTGCCTGCTGGGATGGTATTCAGCCACAATGAAATGTTTTGGAATAAGACTTAGAGTAAAAGTGAATGATATCTGACTTTTTTAACCTTGTTGCAATCTAAAAGAATCGTAATCATTAATACGCGACCCTACAAATAGGTGCCTAAACACTTTCTGAGCTTGGACCCCTTAGTAGGCAGAACTAACTTTAATTTATTAAAAAATAAATAAAATACTTCTGATTGGTGTCTTAACAGGAAGACTTTTTATTGAAGATTAGTTTATAATTCATATCACAAAGAACCACAAAAGACAAAGGGAAGATTTTGAATCTAGTTAAACACTTAAAAAAACCTACATGTTGCATAGTTTACAAGCAAAGTATACTTTTGTATTATTTATTAATTTTATTTTCCGCACCAAGCCGAGTCATGAATGCACCGAGATCTATAAAGACTCAAAGCAAAGCAAAGCATCAGGTTACTGCCAAATGCATTACGCATTATCCACTATTTCGCTATAAAACATCTGTGTGAAACTCTTCATTCACGTTCCTCTTAGCCAGCCAAACACAAAACACACAGTGTTGGCGAACAGTAAGAGCACTTTAGAGAAGTGTGCAATCATTAAACAAGAACAGGCCAACATGGAATGACACATTAATATACATCCTAAAAATGTTTACTTAGTGTTGATATGTAGAGATGTTCAAGAAATATACAAATATCAAAACTCAGTCACGCTTTACATTACAGTGTTCATGTTACAGTGTAAAACTCATAAGAAAGCAAACTACTTTCAATTTTTTTCTGAGCTGTATTAATGCGATCACGTCTATGATTAATTCTGTTTACAAGAAGTGTTAACTGACATTGAAAAAAAGCATCAAAACCCAATCGGTTTGTAAATGGAAAACAAATCGAAATAAAAGGCGTTTGCATTAACCTCAAAGGTTGGAGAAACGACCACAGTTTGACTGCACATCACAGCCCTTATCAAAGTCAATACGGTCCTACGGTTGCTTTGGGAAAATGGCAATGCTTCTTAATATTGTCCTTTATGAGAGATCTGGGGCTTTCAGGCAGAGGTGTAGATGTATTTAGTCTTGGCATTCCCAGAAAGCTCATCCTCGTACCTAGGAAGGCAGCAGAAGAGGAAGCCGCACCCCAGCATGAGGATGGTAGCGCCCCAGCCGAAGCCGTACGCCCACGTGTAGTCGTAATAACCTTCATAGATCTGCTCGTTGAACTTGACAGGGTAGATGATCAGAGCGATTATCTGCACGATTACTGTAATGAGAGAAAGCATGGTCACTCAATGGCACTGTACAATTTACAACACAATTTGTATTTCAATTCCAGTGGCCCTGAAAGAATTTGGACACAAAATGGGAAACACTTCGGGAGTTCCCAGGATTTCCGGGAGACCTGCGTGTCATGTTCTTTTAACGGTCCGCTTGGAGACAAAGCTGTCGTGATGCCAAATGGAAGAAGAAAGCTGTGGTGTTGTTATTGTGAGGACATTGACTCTGGGCGGTCCTTGTCAAAGGAAATCTACAATGGGGTCCAGACTTGCCGTCAGTCTGAAGGTTACGCCAGACTAAACATTAAAAGGTTAATTTGATTAACTACACCTGTGTGAACTTGAGGGACACCGTTACAACCCCAAATGTAAAATAAAGGGGTATAGGGTGTACAAGTGGGGGCTCGTCCGGGATCTTAATACCAAATTCCTGATCTGTTTGAGAATATGTACGGTATATATAAATTGGTGGCATTGTGCTTCTAGGTTAGATTGTGGTTGCTACGTTGATTAGATTGATCCGGTGTGGTAGTGTGTATATAATGTACCCAGTGGTAAGAACAGAAATAACCATTTACAAGCATAGAACAGGTTGAGAAATGCAGAAAGTTGAGCTGATCGCCATTTGAGTCATAACTGAGCGTTCGCAAAGACCCGCCCCCTTTAGTTACTGTTGCTATGTCCGACAAGACATGAGCTCTCACACCACACACACACACACACACACACACACACACACACACACACACACACACACACACACACACACACACACACACACACACACACACACACACACACACACACACACACACACACACACACACACACACACACACACACACACACACACACACACGTTCTTGTGTAGAGAAAACACATCGCGGAGCAAAGAGGACACTGGCAACACGCTGACAGACAGGACAGAGCAAGTTACTTTTGATTAGAAACAAAGTCTCAACTTTAAAATTGTCATTTTTTTAAAGAAATTTAAACGATAAATAGCGTTTTGTGGCTCTTTAATGTGTCGTGATCGCTGTAGCGCCTCAAGCTGCTCATGAACCAATCATCTCTTCCTTCTAGTTCATTGATAAGCATCAAATAAACACTAAACGGTATGTTGTTTCAACCGCGGAAAGATGTCAGTACACACCGCTTTTCCAAGTTCAAGTCCACCGACGTTAATCTACTAACTCTCCTGACTGCTTTTTGGACAAAACGGCAGATTCGGCGATGTGATTGGTCAGATCGCCTGTCAATCAAACTCGCGACAAAGGGTGAATTCAAGATGCTGTTTTCAACTAAAAAGGAAATCTTTCTATGCATTTTGCAAACTCTTTTACACAACAATGGCGTTTTGGGGGCATGAAAATGCTAACTTTTTGAAAACGAGTTTCAAAGTGCAAGTTTTTGAAAACTATACAGTTATTATCCATGTGTAAACTACAAAATTGTGAAAATGGTGGCGCATGCGCATGTGTATCATGTGTCCAGTCTATAGGCGCATAGTGTTACATTACAAAGTGACATCGCCATCTACTGGCATGGTATGAATAATACAGCGTTTTTAGTCGTTTTCATGGATCCGTGTGAACAGGGATCGATTTGACAACATTGATGTCTACACGTGAAAAACACATAGGGTTGAAATCCCATGAAATCAAACCCGCGAATATTATAAATGCCTCATTTTACTGTTTGATCTAAAGCAGGGGTGGCGAACTCCGGTCTTGGAGGGCCACTGTCCTGCAGCGATCAGCTCCAACCCTGATAAAACTCACCTGCCTTTAGCTTTCTAGTAACCCTTCAGACCATGATTAGCTTGTTCAGGTGTGTTTGATTAGGGTTGAAGCAAAACTATGCAGGACAGTGGCCCTCCAGGACCGGAGTTCGCCACCCCTGATCTAAAGGAACACAACTCCAAAGCTTAGAATATGAAATGAGTTCTTGAAAATGTCTGACAATGGCGGGGAAAGAGTTAAACCCACTGCTAGATTTTCTGTCATTTTTTGAGAAAACACTTCCCGGGTATTGATGGAAATTTCATGTTTTCACTGTTACACGTGTTAGGGGGCGCTATTACACATCGTCTGAACGAATACTGAATCTCCTGATCAAAACACAGGCGAAGAAGCAGCAGAAACAATCAATATGTAATCATTTGCATACGCAAAATAACGTGATCATCAACATTAAACAGAATATGAATCATAACTGCCTAATGTTACTGAATCAAATGTCACCCCAGGACGAGCGATAGGACTGTGAAGCTTTGGGGTGTTGATGGACTCCATCTGTGTTTGATCATCGCTCTGAATCTGACCTCGATGTACTCTTTGACAAAAACATGTTGCTTTTTTATGAAACTTAGCCATATTCAAGAGTTGATAAAAAATAATGCATGACGCTAGAATAAAACTGTTCTGTTCTTTCTTTTGCTACATTGCATGTTCACACATTCATTCAACTAAATATTGTGGGGGGCGTTTTTAAACGCTGGCGGAGAAAGAGTTTTTCAGACCTAACAAACCTGTTTATGTTACATGTTGTGCATCTGAAAACAATCTTGCCATGTGGTCTGATATGTTATCATCTTATACAATGACATAAACACATTTTAACGTTGATTAAATACATTTTTAGGGCAACTACGTATAAAAAAGGTGCCGAAAAGTCTGCATTCGGCTAAATGTTCCAACAGGTTCTTGATCGACTGCACCTACTATAAACTTGGCAGCCATCGGGTTCTGTCATAAACATGTTTAATCAGTAGCGGCTCAATAAACCCATCATGCCCTGTGGCAGGGACGGGCGTGGCTGAGAGCGTTGCAGAGACATGTGAGTGAAGCCAAGCCCTGTTTGGGTGTGTGAGGAACATTCACACAGAGCTGCGTCTGACGCTTCACGTGACAACACTGTAATAATCTAATCTCAAACAGGCATAGTTCACACAGACGGAGTTCGTTTACACAGCGTGTCACTGAGATAATGTGTGACCCTGGAGCACAAACCCAGTCATGCATCTCGCGGGTATATCTGTGGCAATAGCCAACAATACGTTGTATGGGTCAAAATTATCGATTTTTCTTTTATGCCAAAAATCATTAGGATATTAAGATCATGTTCCATGAAGATTTTTTGTAAATGTCCTACCGTAAATATATCAAAAACGTATTATTAGTAGTAATACGCATTGCTAAGGACTTCATTTGGACAACTTTAAAGGTGATTTTCTCAATATTTAGATTTTTTTGCACCCTCAGATTCCAGATCCATTTCAAATATAATCCTAACAAACCATAAATCAATGGAAAACGTATTTATTCAGCTTTCAGATGATATACATGTCTCAATTTCTTTTAAAAATGACCGGTTTTGTGGTCCAGGGTATGTTTTATCAATATTTTGAATTAGCTTTTATATTTATATTTTCAATTGAATTGTAGTTAATCGTTTTGTCGTGTTTTTGTCATGTGTATTAATTTTATTTTCATTTTACTACATCAAGAAATGACTTGCTTTGGCAGCTAAATGGAATAAAATATTTGAGCTTGTTTATTTGATTTCAAATGACCTTTTTTATGGTTAGCTATTATAACCCTGGTTTAAATAAAACATTTAAGATGATACATTTTGTTTTTCCAAGTCAACAATGACTTACTAACTGCGAGACATCAGATCAGAAACATTACTAAGAAGAGGTTGTGCCGAATCAGTGACATAGGACCTGTCCTGTCCCGACAGCAGCTCTTAGCTTTCACCTGAACACGAGAGGACGGGGGGGGGGGCGAGAGCGCAACACACTGACACTCCATCCCATAGCAACAGCAAAACAAAAGGCATTTAGTAGAGGGCGGAAAGACCAAAATTGCACATCTTGTACAAAGCAATGGTTTATCTTTAAACTCCCACACCCCTGAGGGTGTCTCAACTTGTTTGGATGAGGTTAATGCACTGTACCATTTTAAATTCTGCATAAATGACCTGACGTAATCTCTACTTGTTGACATTTCGGTTACACTTCGTTTCTATTGCCCACGCATTCTAATGTATATGTCAACTAACTCTCACTAGAGTATTAGTTATGATTGGAATAAGTTGACTAAGTTACTTAGTTGGTGGACTATCAAAATAAAGTATTACAGACATTTCTATGGCTCACTTGAAGCCCTTTTGTATAATGCACATTATATATTTTCATAAATAATTGTAACCCAGGTTCAAATGCATTGTAACATCTGCAGATTCTGTTGTGTGTTTTAATGCATTATCCTTAAAGGTGTGTTCATTATAGTGTATTTTAACTGTGGTTGCAATTATTCATGAGATATGTATATGAATAATGAATTACAATACTTTAATAATGCATTATACATAAGGGCTTTAAGTAAAGTGTTACCAAAAAACACATTCTCGTTACTTGATATAAAATAAACTGTCAAATAAACAATTCAATTAAGGCTATTTTTTTCTCATTTTCATTTAGTTTAACTTGCTTAAATAACTACAAATAATACGGAAATAAAATTAAGTTAAACGCTAATTTGAGATTAAAAACTACATAGATATATAAAAAAAACGAATAAAAATGGCAAAAACATGAATGGAAAATGGAAAACATTAAAATATTTTTTTTGCTAAATTTAAATGAAATGGAAATTGAAAATGGAAAACTTTAAAATAACATTAAAAATATTAAAAAATAAAATGATTAATTAAAAATAATTTAAAATATTATTTTGTTAACTAAATAATTTAAATTTAATGAAAAACATTAAAATAACTAAAATAAAATTATTAATTAAAAATCATTTAAAATATTTTGGCCAACTAAATCATTTAAATTAAATGAAAAACATTAAAATAATAAAAAATAAAATTATTTAAAATAAAATTATTATTTAAAAATCCTTTAAAATATGTTTTTGCCAACTAAATAATTTAAATTAAATGTAAAACATTAAAATAAAATTAAAATTATTAAAAATAAAATTATTTAAAATAAAATTATTATTTAAGAATCCTTTAAAATATGTTTTTGCCAACTAAATAATTTAAATTAAATGTAAAACATTAAAATAAAATTAAAATTATTAAAAATAAAATTATTTAAAATAAAATTATTATTTAAAAATCCTTTAAAATATGTTTTTTCCAACTAAATAATTTAAATTAAATGTAAAACATTAAAATTACATTTTATTTAAAATAAAATGATTAGTTAAAAATCATTTTTTTGCCAACTAAATAATTTAAATGACATGTAAAACATTAAAATAACATTTATTTATTTATTTTGTAATACCGCCCATTCCTACATCCACCACATCTTATCTAGACAAGTGAAGGAAGTGATCGTACTGTGGGACTTCCTCAGAAAAGGTTTGATGCAAAACCCACATGGACTGGAAATGTGAGGGGGGAAAAAAACAACTCATATTTTGAGTTTTGCGAGTATGAATATGAACGTGTCCGCAGCCCTTATTCCCCGACAGACCAGAGCAAAGAAAGTCTCTTACCAGCCAAAAAAAGCAGGCCTCCAGTGACAGGCAGCAGAGGGATGTTGAGGGAACAGCAGAGAGCCACTACTGAGATGATGAAGGCGAGGATGAGGATGATGAGGCCTATGAGCATCAGAGCAGCGACCGCCTGAGCCCAAGCTGGAGGGAGAACGGAGAACAAGCTGCATCACTTTCACTTTATTAATCAACAGATCAGACAGTGGAGGGTTCACACATTGACAGATCTCCAGCAATGCTTAACTGGTTTCACTTGGCCTAGAATCAGACTTGTAGAGACAGCGCTTGGCTTCCTAACACTCAACAGAGGAATGTGTTTTTGCTCCAGGAGTCGTGAACACAGACACACCCAGAGACCGCTGGAAGGGTGTGGTGGCTCAGAAACACTATGATTGATTATATCTGGTCTGACTCCATATCTAATCACAGATCTTTGGCATTACATCAGATTACAATTTTACTTTTCATGACACAAAAGCATTGCAAATATGGAGTGCTAACCTAAGAAGTGGACAATATTCCCCATCTATAAATACTGCGGTAGTGGAGAGACCTGTCCTGACAGGCCTTAGTTTAGATTTATTGGCAAAATAATGATAACTACAGCTGAGGTACACACAACAAAACGGCAGGTTTTGCCTGGAGGTCAAAGCTGGTTCAACTGGTTATATGTGGCTTCATTTGCAAACTCATTTGCTCAAGAGAAGATGGGTTTTTTTCCACAAATCAACTTAACTAAGAGCTTTACAGCCCAGCTAACAATTATAGATAACACTTATCATTTTACAGTAACTACATGTACTTACCATAGTAATAACAGTAAGCACAAATACATGCACCTACCCTAACCTTAGAGTAAGTACGCGAGTGAGTACTTAATCACACTGTAACAACAACACCTTAAAACATATGTTCTAAAAACAGCACATATAAAACGTTTTCATGGTTATGCGAGTGCAAGTGATAGTTGACAGAAAAATGGAACAACTCTTTCTTTCTTCTGCCGAACACAAAAGAAGATATTTGAGGAACCAACCACCCATTGACTTCCATAGCATGAGGGGGGAAACATCAACCCATCAACAAACATTCTTCAAAATATCTTCTTTTGTGTCGGGTAGGGATGGGCGTATCGATTTGAAGTATCGATACTGATGTGAGCATCGAAAAGTATCGATACTCAAATAAAAATATCGATACACTCTAAAAAAAAAAAGGTTCTATATGGCACCAAAAATGGTTATTGGCTCGTAATCATAGGGGAACCTTTTTAAGTGCTATATAGCACCAATTTTGGTGCTTCAGTGGTTCTTCAGCGGTTCTTCAGCAGTTCTTCAGCGGTTCTTCAGAGGTTCTTCACCGGTTCTTTGACTAAGGTGCTATATAGCACCGCTACCATATACAGAACATGTTAAAATATGGTGCTATATAGCACTGCTACCATATACAGAACATGTTAAAATATGGTGCTATATAGCACCAAAAGTGGTTCCCCTATGATTACAACGAAGAACATTTTTGGTGCCATATAGAACCTTTTTTTTTAGACTGTACTAAGGTTTTTTTTTGTTTTTTGTTTAAAAAGATTTAATGCATACAATACGAATAACCTGTTACTGAGTAGTTGTGTAGTATAGGACTATTTTCCTGCTCATCTGAACCATTAATTTCATTAATTAATGACAATTAAACATGGTTTATTTATTTACTACAGTGATCGTAGTTCAACTACACTCTAAAAAAAAAGGTTCTATATGGCACCAAAAATGGTTCTTCATCGTAATCATAGGGGAACCACTTTTGGTGCTATATAGCACCATATCTTAACATGTTCTGTATATGTTAGCGGTGCTATATAGCACCATATCTTAACATGTTCTGTGTATGGTAGCGGTGCTATATAGCACCTTAGTCAAAGAACCGATGAAGAACCTCTGAAGCACCAAAATTGGTGCTATATAGCACTTAAAAAGGTTCCCCTATGATTACGAGCCAAGAACCATTTTTGGTGCCATATAGAACCTTTTTTTTTTAGAGTGTAGTATTTGTAAATTTCCATGGTTACTACTACAAGTAAACATATTTTAACCATGTGTAAAAAAAATGATCTAATACGTTGCAATTAAGGCATATTGAATGTTAAAATTCAAATATAATGTTAAGTGGGTATATTTACCCATTTTACTCTTAGTCATTTTAATAATTGAATAAATGTAATAATTAAAAAGTTCAGTTAAGAAGTATCGTGGTGATACTGGCCTTGAACGTATCGGTATCGTAAAACTAAATAAGTGGTATCGCCCATCCCTAGTGTCGGGCAGAAGAAAGACATTCAAACTGGTTTGGAAGAATTACAGAGACAGAACTTTCTTTTCTTTTCTTTTTCTTTTTTTTTTGGTGCACTGCCCCTTTAAGGGAACATTCCATTCTGCGAACATTACTTTCGATTGTTCTCTGAACGTTCTAAAAGTTGTAACATTTAAAGCGCGACGGACGAACGTGACACATTATTAAAGGCAAACATTCCATTCGAGTTTTCTTGAGAAAAGTTAACTTTGAGAGAAAAGCTCATTTGAATGTAAACAGGACTTGAAGCGGAAACTTACGGAGGTCCATGAGAGATTTACAGTCCCACACGTCGTTGCGGCCTCGGCACTGTTGCCACATGCTGGCGTAGTGTGTTTTGGCGTCCTCGTCCTCGACCCATCCGGACTGCGCCGCGATGGCGATAATGTCAAAGATGATCGCGAACACCAGGAGCAGGGGCAGGATCCACCTGCATCTCGGGTAGGCGATTCCGCAGCGAAACATCGTGTTTAGTGTCTCCTGACCGAGTGTGGAGAAGCTCTCTGAACGTCCCCGTGCCACTCTTTATCCGAAGTTTCCCGGAGCTCCACCCTTCAGTGAAACCTGATCTGGAGAGGCTCGACCTGTTTGAGTGCATCCTCAGGGTTGGGTCTGAACACTTCATCAGTAATGCCGTCTCTTTAGCATGGAAGAAGCTCACTTTTAATTGGAAATGCGTTTTATACAAAACCTTATGTATTGATATAAAGTGATAAATGATACTGTGAGTTTCTGTGGAATCCCAAAAGATGAGCTGTCTTTATATGGGAAGATTATTCTGAACTGAACTGAGCTCAAATCCTATTCACATGAGACACATTCCTGCATTTTACCATAGGGCTGGCCTGTTTGTTGTCATAATGTAACAATTAATTGTTTGTTTGTTTTTACAGTACACTCCACCAAAAATGGTTCTTGGCTCGTAATCATAGGGGAACCTTTTTTAGTGCTATATAGCACCAATTTTGGTGCTTCAGTGGTTCTTCAGCGGTTCTTCAGAGGTTCTTCACCGGTTCTTTGACTAAGGTGCTATATAGCACCTCTGAAGAACCGCTGAAGCACCAAAATTGGTGCTATATAGCACTAAAAAAGGTTCCCCTATGATTACGAGCCAAGAACCATTTTTGGTGCCATATAGAACCTTTTTTTTTTTTAGAGTGTATCGATATTTTTATTTGAGTATCGATACTGATGTGAGCATCGAAAAGTATCGATATATCTGAATGATTTGTGAAGGGTCATGTGACACTGAAGACTGGAGTAATGATGATAAATTCAGCTTTGATCACAGGAAAAAAAATATTTTACTATATATTCACATAGAAAACAGTTATTTTAAATTTTAATAATATTTCACAGCATTACTGTTTTTATTTTTGATCAAATAAATGCAGGCGTGGGAGATTAAGAGTCTATACCGTATATATATATATATATATATATATATATATATATATATATATATATATATATATATATATATATATATATATATAGGGTAAGAATTATTTTCTTAATGTAAATTAATACTTTTCTTTAGCAAAGGCACATTAGATTGATAAAAAGGCAGTAAAGTCATTCATGAAATTAATAAATATGACAAAAAAATATATATTTATAATAAATGCTGTTCTTTTGAACTTTCTATTCATCAAAGAATCCTGAAAAAATCACAAAAATATGAATCAGCACAACTGTTTTTAACATAATAATAATCATAAATGTTTCTTGATCATCATATCCTCATATGAGAATGATTTGTGAAGGATCATGTGACACTGAAGACTGGAGTAATGATGATAAATTCAGCTTTGATCACAGGAATAAATCACACTTTACTAATATATTACTATATATGTGTGTGTGTGTGTGTGTGTGTGTGTGTGTGTGTGTGTGTGTGTGTGTGTGTGTGTGTGTGTGTGTGTGTGTGTGTATGTGTGTGTGTGTGTGTGTGTGTGTGTTTAGGGTAATTTTTTTTAATGTAAATTAATACTTTTCTTTAGCAAAGGCACATTAGATTGATAAAAAGGCAGTAAAGTCATTTATGAAATTAATAAATATGACAAAAAAATATATATTTATAATAAATGCTGTTCTTTTGAACTTTCTATTCATCAAAGAATCCTGAAAAAAATCACAAAAATATGAATCAGCACAACTGTTTTTAACATAATAATAATCATAAATGTTTCTTGATCATCAAATCCTCATATGAGAATGATTTGTGAAGGATCATGTGACACTGAAGACAGGAGTAATGATGATAAATTCAGCTTTGATCACAGGAATAAATCACAGTTTACTATATATTCACATAGAAAACTGATATTTTAGAGTGTAATAATATTTCACAGCATTTTGATCAAATAAATGCAGGCGTGTGAGATTAAGAGTCTACTTTCAAAAACATTAAACTAGTCTTAAAGGTATTATTTATTTTTGAAATATGATACACTGCTATTCAAAAATGTAGGGTAAGTAGGATTTTTTTTAATGAAAAGAAATTAATACTTTTCTTAAGCAAAGGCATAATAAATTGATTAAAAAAAGGCAGTAAAGTAATTGATGTAAATAATAAATATTATTAAATATATATATTTATAATAAATGCTGTTCTTTTGAACTTTCGATTCATCAAGAATCCTGAGGGGAAAAAATCACAGTTTCCAATTTAATATATACTATATGCATATTCTTTTTCTTGAAATGTTAAATATCGTGAATGCATATTCCTAAGGTTTCTTCCCATGTTTCCTGGGAGGATTTCCTTTGGGTTTTCCTCAAAAAATGTTCCCAACAGCTCAAACTCAGGCCTAACGTCATGCCACACGTTCTTCTATTGAAATTATCTTAACGTGTCATCATGATTTACGCAGTCTTTTTGGATATCAAAAAGCATCAATCATCATTCTTGATCCATAAATCTTCCCGCACTTGCACTTATAAACATGTAGTTCTTGTGGCATTTGTTAAAGCTGTCAATCGCAGGTAATGGCTCCTCATTAGCATTCTATATTTCTATTCTTTCTTTGAAAAGGGTTAGGGTTATTTATTACTGTATAATAAATGTGTTACTCCAGTAGAATGGTTATGATAATGCTGGTCATGAGTAGGTTAATGTGTGTTGGTGTATGTCAGTGTCCGCTTTAGACTTTCTCCACAGTGTTGGTGTAACTCTATTGAATCCCAATGGCTTGAGCAAACCTTCAGAGATGAATCAGTGCTGGTGATTCACACACCCGTCACGCAGAGCAAAACCGGCTCCAGCCGCAGTCATGCTCCGTGGATAGTTGTGTGTTTGTGACGGGAACCTAAACACTTAACAATGCTTCCACTAAATATTCAGTACTTGTTCTCTTTTTATCCAGGCCATCCACTGTCCTGCTTAGATCCACTTTGCTTTTCACTCTAAAACATGCTGGGTTAAAAACAACCCAAGTTGGGTTGAAAATGGACTGACCCAGCAATTGGGTCGTTTTAACCCAGCTGTTGGGTTAAATGTTTGCTTAAAACAACCCAATTGCTGGGTTAGTCCATTTTCAACCCAACTTGGGTTGTTTTTAACCCAGCATGTTTTAGAGTAATTGTCTCACAACAAGATATTGCTATCGCAGTAAAAAAGTACATTTAATAGTTATTTTGAACATTAATAATCATTTGAAATATTACTGTGTGATCGATTATGCTTCACAAATATTATGTTTTTTTCTTCTTCTCAGAAATATAATATTGAAGTGATTCCCAGCTTTTGAACAGTATCACTCTAAAAATGCTGGGTTAAAAACAAAAATGGACTAACACAGCAATTGGGTTGTTTTAAGCAAACATTTAACCCAACCGCTGGGTTAGTCCATTTTCAACCCAACTTGGGTTGTTTTTAACCCAGCATTTTTAGAGTGATATTGTATACAATACATAATGTTTAGTTTATGTAAACCTGTGTCCTTTAATGTACTCACTTAACATTTTTAAAAGTAACCCAACTGTGGGTTGATATCGCATCTTCCCAACTGTGGGTTATTTTAACCCAATGCATTGGGTTAAAAGTAACCCAACAGTTCAAATACAGGTTGTTTATAGTACAAAACAATACATATGCTTTAATAAATATATTTTAAAATTACAAAGTAAATATTGGGGAGTCTAGCATTTAATGTAAATATACATACATGTGTACATATTAAAGTGATAGTTCACCCAAATATGAAAATTCTGTCATCATTTGCTCACCCGCGTGTTGTTCCAAACATGTATGAGTTTCTTTGTTCTGCTGAACACAGAATAAGATATTTTGTAGAATGTTTGTAACCAAGCGGAGAGCGCAACCATTGACTACCATAGTATTTTTTCCCCTACTATGGTAGTCAATGGTTGCTCTCTCTGCTTTGTTACAAACATTCTTCAAAATATCTTCTTTTGTGTTCAGCAGAACAAAGACATTTTATTTTTAACACAGCATTTTTTAGAGTGTACTGTATGTTGTAAACATACCTTAAAGGGATAGTTCACTTTAAAATGAAAATGAGCCCATGATTTACTCTCCCTCAAGTCATCCTAGGTGTGTATGACATTCCGAAGAAAACAATCAGAGTTATATTAAATAATTTCCTGGCTCTTCCAAGCTTTAAGGCCTGTGCACACCGCGACAAATATCACACGTGCAACTTTATAATTTACTTTATAAAGTTTTAAATATGGATATTTTTCTAACACAAACGCGCCACTTCGCCTTTATTAACCCCTTGAGCCGTGCGGAGCAGTTATATGGTGGATAGATGCACTTTTATGATGGATAAATGCACTTTTATGATGGATAAATGCACTTTTATGATGGATAAATGCACTTTTATGATGGATAGATGTGCTTTTATTATGGATGGATGCACTTTTATGATGGATAGAAGCGCTTTTATGATGAATAGATGCTCTTTTATGATGGATAGATGCTCTTTTATGATGGATAGATGCACTTTTATGATGGATAGATGCACTTTTATGATATAGATGCGCTTTTATGATGGATGGATGCACTTTTATTATGGATGGATGCACTTTTATGATGGATAGAAGCGCTTTTATGATGGATAGATGCGCTTTTATGATGGATAGATGCGCTTTTATGATTTATAGAAGCGCTTTTATGATGGATAGATGCACTTTTATGATGGATGGATGCACTTTTATGATGGATAGATGCGCTTTTATGATGGATAGATGCACTTTTATGATTTATAGAAGCGCTTTTATGATGGATAGATGCACTTTTATGATATAGATGCGCTTTTATGATATAGATGCGCTTTTATGATGGATGGATGCACTTTTATTATGGATGGATGCACTTTTATGATGGATAGAAGCGCTTTTATGATGAATAGATGCGCTTTTATGATGGATAGATGCGCTTTTATGATTTATAGAAGCGCTTTTATGATGGATAGATGCACTTTTATGATGGATAGATGCACTTTTATGATTTAGATGCGCTTTTATGATGGATAGATGCACTTTTATGATGGATAGATGCGCTTTTATGATGGATAGAAGTGCTTTTATGATGGATGGATGGATGCACTTTTATGATGGATAGATGCACTTTTATGATATAGATGCGCTTTTATGATGGATAGATGCGCTTTTATGATGATAGATGCGCTTTTATGATGGATAGATGCACTTTTATGATGGATGGATGCTCTTTTATGATGGATGGATGCACTTTTATGATGGATAGAAGCGCTTTTATGATGGATATATGCACTTTTATGATGATAGATGCACTTTTATGATGGATAGAAGCGCTTTTATGATGGATAGATGAGCTTTTATGATGGATAGAAGCGCTTTTATGATGGATAGATGAGCTTTTATGATGGATAGAAGCGCTTTTATGATGGATAGATGAGCTTTTATGATGGATAGATGAGCTTTTATGATGGATAGATGCGCTTTTATGATGGATAGATGAGCTTTTATGATGGATAGAAGTGCTTTTATGATGAATGGATGCACTTTTATGATGAATGGATGCACTTTTATGATGAAAGATGAGCTTTTATGATGGATAGATGCACTTTTATGATGGATAGATGCACTTTTATGATGGATAGATATGCTTTTATGATGGATGGATACACTTTTATGATGGATGGATGTGCTTTTATGATGGATTGATGTGCTTTTATGATGGATGGATGAGCTTTTATGATGGATAGATGCACTTTTAAGATGGATGGATGCGCTTTTATGATGGATGGATGCGCTTTTTTGATGGATGGATGAGCTTTTATGATGGATAGATGAGCTTTTATGATGGATGGATGCACTTTTATGATGGATAGATGAGCTTTTATGATGGATAGATGAGCTTTTATTATGGATGGATGCGCTTTTATGATGGATAGATGCACTTTTATGATGGATGGATGCACTTTTTTGATGGATGGATGCACTTTTATGATGGATAGATGAGCTTTTATGATGGATGGACTTTTATGGACTTCAAAAGCGAAGCAACAATTCACTGTTATTATAAAGATTGGAAGAGCCAGGACATTTTTAATATAACTCTGATTGTGCTCATCTGAAAGAAGAATGTCATACACATCTAGGATGACTAAGTAATAAAACTACAAATACATTTGTTGACTACCGGACCTAACCCAACGATGTTAGAATGACCCAACGTAGTGACCCAATATAAGACCAATATAGATGGTGCCATCTCTCATTTGTTGTCTGCCAAACCGTTTTGAATGAGGGCAAAGAGAAGTTTCATAACTTTATTTTTTATATAGGATATTTAAATATACATGCAGTGAAGATAATGTAGGAGTTGTCTGGACCACATTTTAGTGGCTATTAATGTTTAATATATTTTTTAAATGAAAATGAAAAGAGGCAGAGTGGTGTTTTATGACATATTTCTCCTGGAGCGCCTTGAACGAATGAATCCAATTCGCTGTGGGTGCATGAATGGATTCAAAACGTCCAACTAGATGTGGTAGATGCAATTTTGATGCTCTTCGTGTTTGGTGTGAACGCAGCATTAACATGTAAATTACTCCTCGAAACGCATCATTCGCGTCTGGTGTGAACACACCATAATGATCCCCACATACTGATTGGCTTCATCTCCTCTTCACCAATCAGCCGGTGTGTGGTTCTGGCCCAATATTTACATTTATGCATTTGGCAGATGCTTTTATCCAAAGCTATTATTACAGGGACAATCCCCCTGGAGCAACATGGAGTAAAGTGCCTTGCTCAAGGACACACTGGTGGTGACCGCTGGGATCAAACCAGCAACCTTCTGTGTATCAGTTCCATGGTTTAACCCACTGGACCACCATCTCACACTAATATGACTGCCATCGCATCATTGGTGGAGATTGTATGTAAAGCGCTTTGAGTACCCAGAAAAGCGCTATATAAATGTAACAGATTATGAATGAACAAACATGACTGACCTGTAAAACTTTCTAACTGTACAATCTTGTGCATGCTTTCTTTTCTGAGACGTCTAATAGGCCTAATCTAGTGATTTTTGCAGTCTTTGCATGAATCAAAGGGCGTGATCATTAAGTCCTGAAACTGCCTCATCAGAATAATTCAAGGAAATCATATGTCCACCCTTTCATACTCCCATAATGAAACAGTGCTGTCTGATTCCCGTGCTCACGATTCCACGTGAATCAGAGATGACCATTGGGGCGCATTGGTGGGTGTGGTTTTTCTCACTGCCCTCTGATGAGACAGGGCTCTAGAGACATCGGCTAATATTTACAGACTGAATTTACAAATGACTCAAGAAACATTACCATCTCAGCAAGGTGGAGAAAATGTCGCCTCACACTCCCTGGATAGACAGGTTCTGAAGCCACAGGTGCCTGCAGGCAGGGCCGACCCGAGCATGAGGCGGGCCCGGTGTGAGAGGAAGGGGACGGCCCTGCCTTCAGGTGTGCGTCACACCCAACCCTGAACTTCACCTCACGTTCACCGTGTGCAATTGGCAAAATGAGAGTGTGTTCATCCGTATTTAGCATCCTTCATGCAAGTAGGAATTGTTTATAGGTCACTCACGACTCACTAATGGCACAGTCTTCTTTATCTTACAACAAAGAGCAGACCGCGTCAGTGTTCTGAGTGTTGATCTGTTCAATTATCATTTGGGATGGCGTCTTCTTTGGCTTATAATAATTGCTTGTGTTCTCTTTTGTTGTTTTGAATAAATGTGTCAGACATTCTCCTGCCATTATAACACAACATGGAGCCCCAAAAGGGATGATGATGAAAAAATATACAATTTCAATTCGTTTTGCATTCCCTATAAGTAACTGCAAAAACATTGACAGTCCCATCCCATCTCATGTGTTTTTTTCCCTTGTGTTCCCTCAGAAATGTTATCTTGTTTGATATTTTCATACACCAAACAGGCATAACATTATGACTACGAATTACTAATATTGTGTTGGTCCCTCTTTCGCTGCCAAAACAGCCCTGACCCGTCGAGGCATGGACTCCTCTAGACCCCTGAAGGTGTGCTGTGGTATCTGGCACCAATATGTTAGCAGCAGATCCTTTAAGTCCTGTAAGTTGTGAGGTGGGGCCTCCATGGATTGGACTCGTTTGTTCAGCTCATCCCACAGATGCTCGATTGGATCGAGATCTGGGGAATTTGGAGGCCGAGTCAACACCTCAAACTTGTGCTCCTCAAACCATTCCTGAAGCATTTGTGCTTTGTGGCGACGCATTATCTGCTGAAAGGATCCATGAAAGGCTGTACATGGTCTCAACAAAGCTTAGGTAGGTGGGACGTGTCAAAGTAACATCCACATGGATGGAGTACCCAAGGTTTCCCAGCAGAACATTGCCCGAAGCATCCCTGCCTCCGCCACCAATCCTTCTTTCCATAGTGCACCTGGTGCCATGTGTTCCCCAGGTAAGCCACGCACACACACCCGGCCATCCACGTGATGTAGAAGAACACGTGATCATCAGACCAGGCCACCTTCTTCCATCGCTCCGTGGTCCAGTTCTGATGCTCACGTGCCACTGTTGGTGCTTTGGGCGGTGGACAGGGGTCAGCATGGGCACCCTGACTGGTCATACGCAACAAACTGAGATGCTCTGTGTATTCGGACCCCTTTCTATCAGAACCAGCATTAACTTCTTGAGCAGTTTGAGCTCCAGTAGCTCGTCTGTTTGATCGGACCACACGGGCCAGCCTTCGCTCCCCACGTGCATCAATGAGCCTCGGCCGCTTCTTAAACACAGTATTAGTATGGTGTTCCTAATAATCCTTTAGGTGAGTGTATGTATATAAATCCTTTTATTATTTACCATGCTGTTAATTTCCTATAAGGTATTTGATTGGCTTAGAACTATAAACATTGTTCCACTCTTTCCAATTACACTGATTGCTGGCATGTCTATTTAATTGGTGGTTTGAAAGTTGGATTTAATGCAACAAACATGATCCCAGCACGATCTAATCTATAGCATCTTGAAGATCACATAGAAGCTAAACTTTCATAGGAATTCATTGAAAAGTTGAAACACTCACTTTGCTCCTCACTGCTCTGTTATGAATGCCCGAGCCGAGCGGCCGTGCGCATTCTGTGAGTGAGATCCCACCCCTGTGGGCGGATTGATAACATGCGGAACAGCTCCTAGTCTCTAGCCTCTGGCCAAAACATCCTCATATCCCCCTGAGACGAGAGAATTATGCATTTTATTTCTGGAAAAAAACCTCAGATGACGCAAATATCGTCATTTAGCATCAACGGAGGATGTTTCTGATTTTATTACATTCCAATGTAAACAGCGATTGATAAGGGATAGTGTATTTCTGGTAAAAAAAATCCTGCCTGAGAGAGACATTTGTGGAGAAATCAAAACAAATGAACATAACAGCACTATAAACTCACAGAAGAAACATATTGGGGTAAAATAGTATTATTTATAACTTATGATATTGTTAATGTTACATTGAAATTTGTGGCTAACTTAAGTTAATATTAAGTTACTTATATTTTAGACACAGACAACATTTACTTTTTTGTTCTATTTCACTGACGGAAATGGTTCCAAAGGAAAGCAACACTCAGCGTTACTGAATGATTCAGTGTTTGAATGAATCGTTTGAATGAACGACTCACTCATTAAGACGGTCACTTGCTGCCACCTACTGGCGGTTTAGTTTCATGTTTAAAATATAATTGATTGAATATACAAATAAGAAAACACAATCTCATAACATTTTGCGTTGTAATTTTTCAGTGCAAATGATTTAATTTGATTGGTAACAGCCCTATAGTGTCTTATTATTATAACTGAATGTATTGATCAAATGTAAGAATTTGACATGAAAGATGATGTATACATTTAATAAGGTTAAAAATAGCCTTTATAAAGTAAATAACTCCCTGGGGTAAATATCACAAATATACAGATTTAAGTATGTAGCTAAAAGCTAATATAACACTGAGGAGAATTACACCACAAAAGATCCACACATTGTACAGTACATACAATTTGCTATGTACTGTACCCATGTTAATCAATATCAAATCAAATTTGTAATTTGAAATTCAAATGAAATTAGTTTCAGTGCCCAGCGCTATAGTGTAAATGTTTTTTTTATTTGAAAGCAAATGTCTTTTCTTTGCACCAGAATGCTTCGTTTACCTATTAAAACCACACGTTCTACTGTAGGCCAATGACCCAGATTAAAGTATTTAATTCGGAAACATGTCACCTTTTTCACCACTTGTGAGTTTGCAGGTATGCTTTTTATTTAATAAACAAAACATCTCGTATGCAACAGAATCTGCTTAAAATGTATTCTAGGCTAGCCTATATGTATTTATTGTACTCTTTTAATTTAGCCGATAGCTATTAAACGTTTTTTATTCACTGGGAATTCTCTAAAAATACTGATAAAAGCCCTAGAAGTTACAATAGTTGCAACACAAATGCTTTAATTCTTTATTTGATGAATATTGATAGCAGATGTGTCCTTTGATAGTGAATAATAACCCGGTTCACGTCAACCCTGCAGGTATAGCTTTCCCTGTCCCTTTTCATTTGTTTTACGTATCAACATATAGGGGTATACACAGGGTCGGCCCAAGCCTTTATGGGGCCCTAAGCAGAATTTTATTTGGGGCGACTGACTATTGTCAGTTCTTAGTAATTCACACACCCAGTATCAATGTTAGCTGTGTTGCTTTCATCATGTCTGCCTGTCATGTTTTTACCCTTATACGGTTTTTAATTGTAACAGTAGCAAACCCACAAGAGTGCTCAGATGTTAACCAGCACTTTAATATTCAAAGTCTTACAGTACTACAGTTCAGACTGGGATATGTACACTTAAAAAAAGCTTCTTATGCTGAATATGCTCAAAATGTTTGCCTCAGCATTATTTGATGAATAGAAAGTTCAGCATTTATCTGAAATAGAAAGCTTTCAAAGAATTTACACAACTGTTTTCAACACTAATAATAATCATACGTGTCTCTTGCTCATCAAATCCTCATAGAATGATTTGTGAAGGATCATGTGACACTGAAGACTGGAGTAATGATGACAAATTCAGCTTTGATCACAGGAATAAATCACACTTTACTATATATTCACATAGAGAACTGATATTGTAAATTGCAATAATATTTCACAATGTATTTCACTGTATTTTTGATAAATAAATTCAGCCTTGGTGGGCATTGAGAGACTTCTTTTAACAAGAAATGTGATGGTTTCGTTAAACAGCTTTTACTTTGGCAGAAACACGCAGGAAAACCTTTTATTAATTTATAAATGATTCTCATTATGCATTTGGGAAGATGTTTGCTGCATGTTGCGTTCCCAAATGATCATTTTGAGCGACTCAAACATATAAAAAAGTGCAGTTTATGTAGTAATTTCATGTGCTCTTGGGCGCCCCCTGGTGGTGAGGAGAACGCTTAGTTCGCTTATGCCTTGGGCTGGTTCTGGTTATACACAACTGACTACACATTTACGGTGAAACTCATTACACAGCAGCGCCGGTGAATAAACGAGCCTCCAGCAGACGGCGGTGTAAAGCCGCCTTTCCACTGCACACGACAAACGACAGCCGTCGTACCGGAAGTCATTCATTTCCAATGGAGAGTCGTACAGGGGTTGCGTGGGGTGCCGACCATCTGCGAATGCGGAATTTTCGGATCCGATTTGAGCTGCGGATGCGTTCAAATATTTGAACTTGAACGACTACACCGTATGCGACACGCCGACCGGATGTGATGTATTCCAAAGTTGTCCAATCAAATCAGTGTGCGCAAGTTGAGAATTATTAATCTTTTTGCTTATCACATTTTATTTTGTTTTAAAACATTACAAAAAAATGCATAATAGATTAATATTACATTAGTAATTGAATTATATTATTTTTAATGTCTTTATTTTCACTAAAATTTTTGGCGGTCATTTGTCCTATATATAGGCTAACGTTACCTGTTTATTGTTTGGCATTCAATTCATTTCACCATGGTGAATGTACGGAGGATAAAGGCTCTTGCTCTTGCACTCCTTTACTGGAGACACAAAAAGAAATACCGCAAATCAGTGTGGGTAAAACACTACCTGAGACCGCGAGGATAAGCTTCTCTCCCATGTTGCCGTGTACGATCAAAGTGAAATTTACGTGCGACTGCCACTAGGGGGCAGATTCCGACAGTCGTGTCCGAATGTCGTGTGCAGTGGAAAGGCGGCTTGAGCTACTACAACCCGGTGGCGTAGGCGGCGCACAGGAAACAAAGAAGGACCTGTCAACTTCCGGCGGCCATTTTGCGGTGATACAGCGAGTTTTGGCGAAGGAGCTCCATCATGATTTCTTCTCAAGCTTATGGTGGAAATGGGAAGATGAAGGAATATCACTACTCGGGGCCGGTTGAGCACAAATTCTCTCCTTATGCCTTCAACGGAGGGTAAGAAGGGCGGGTTTCTGACTTCTCTTCTCTTCTCCTCTCGCGCCGAACGCGTTCACTTCAGGCAGAAACTCTTTATAAAGTCTGTTTACTGATTCCTGCTTCTGTGGGGTTCTCCACATGAGAAGCTTCGCATTCGCGAGTTAAATTCAGGCGTAATGGTAGAATAATAAGTTGGTATGAACGGTGTGCTTTTTTACTTTCACTATCACAACTGCAGCATATGAAGACAATACAACACTCTCAGAGTCCATTATATTAGTCAAAACACATCATTTCTGCTCTAGTAATATCATATGTATAATTTATGGTGTGTTGATGTTGCCGCCTGATTTCTGCAGATTCATTCATTGGTGATTTTATTATTTTGGACACTCACTCACTCACTCACTCACTCACTCACTCACTCACTCTCACACACACACCAAACCACACACACACCACTCACTCACCACTCACACTCACTCACTCTCACACACACACACACACACACCCCCAAACCTCACTCACTCTCTCTCACACACACACACCAAACCACACACACACCACTCACACTCACACTCACTCACACTCACTCACACACACACACACACACACACCCCCAACCTCACTCACTCTCTCTCACACACACACACCACACACACACACACACCACTCACACTCACTCACCACTCACACTCACTCACTCACTCACTCACTCACTCTCTCTCACACACACACACACACCAAACCACACACACCACTCACACTCACTCACTCACTCACTCTCTCTCACACACACACCAAACCACACACACACCACTCACACTCACACTCACTCACACTCACTCACTCTCACACACACACCAAACCACACACACACCACTCACACTCACTCACCACTCACACTCACTCACTCTCACACACACACACACACCCCCAAACCTCACTCACTCTCTCTCACACACACACCAAACCACACACACACCACTCACACTCACACTCACTCACTCACACTCACTCACTCACTCACACTCACTCACTCACTCACTCACACACACACACACACACACACACACACACACACACACACACACACACACACACACACACCCCCAAACCTCACTCACTCTCTCTCACACACACACACACACACACACCAAACCACACACACACACCACTCACACTCACTCACCACTCACACTCACTCACTC
>CM042258.1:42321267-42328767 GCA_023566225.1 Romanogobio albipinnatus
TGATCATATTTTTTCATTATAATTTAAATTGGATTAATTTTCAAATTGTTTGTTATAAATCAACATCTCAGGAAAATATTATCAAAATATGACTTTGTTACAAAACAAGGCATTGATTTCATAAATGACCACTGTAGTGGACATCAGGATTTAAATCATGTTTATCAGGCATTTTGGAGACATAACAAGTGAACAGGGAAAGAAATTACATATCAATATTCCTATGAAATATTAGATATTATTATGAAAATGTTGCCAATTTTTCCTCCCATTATTACACTTCTTTTTTCATTACATGTTGCACCAAGAACACATTAATATGCAAATTAGATGCAGTGAATAGATGCATTGTATTGAATGGGAAAATCCAAGTATTGTCATTTTACCCACATATTTAATAAAGTAAAATGAATGCATTTCATTATATCTTTCATAACATAGTTCAGAATCATCTTTAAATAAAGTTTGTTTAAAAAAAAAATCCTGAAACCTAAAAATTGATTGGTGAATTAAAAATAAATCCCATTGTTTTTGCCTATACATGCAATTTCATGTCATTTAATTTTTTTAACAACTGAGTGTCCTGGGGCCTGTACCATGATGGTAGTTTAACAAACTCAGGGTTACAGGATTAGTTTCGAGTTGACAAAACCAAACCAATCTATTCAGGCTTTGTTGGTCCCATGATGCTGATCATCAGCTTTCTCTGTCAACTCAGGCTTTGATCCTGAGTTTAGCTGTGACATCAGCAGTGAACAGCCAATCACACGCTCAGTAAAACTGAGATTCACTTCTCGCGAGAGAAGCAGCGAGATTCATTTCTCTCTTCTGCAGAATATTACACGATTGAAAAATATCACGAATTTAAACAAATTTACACAGCAAGAAATCTGTCTATAAAAGAGTACAACTTAAAGAAAATATTCACTATGTCAATGCAAGTAAAAGTTATGAAGTTAGTTTAGTTGATATATAGAGAATTGAACATTTAAGCTTGCATGTAGTAATTTTTATAGCTTTATTTATTGATTTTAAAGCTTATTTGTATGACTTTTGTATAGGCTATTTATATTAATTTCAACTAAGTGCCTATTAATGATTGATTAACTAAAATGTGTAATTGATTGCGGTTATAATAATTACATAAAATGATATGCAAATCATTCAAAATTATTATTATTATAAATAAGCATTGTTAAAAGCCAGACGCTTTAGTCTTTAATATCCATTTGCTATGTACTTTAATTTGGAGTAGAAACAGGGGGAGTGAGTTTATTGCATCAGAGGTGTGTCACTTTGCTCACAGCTGATTGGTCCAGTTTCAGTTTGATCTCTTATCCAGAACATAACCTGCCCTGGAGCAGGTTAGCCGTGGAGTGTAAGTTACTATGGAGATGAACACTGCTAAAAGCCAAACCATTTGAATGGTACCCAAAACCCAGGATTAGCTCAAACTAAGCTTAAACATATCTGGCTAGCCCGCTAAACCTGCTTCATGGTATAGGCCCCAGGTGTCATTTACAGCGGACATATCATAACATATGAATAAAATATCGAAACATTTTTTTTTTGCTCTTATGCTCTAAACAATGTAATGGCATGTAATGAGTTATGAGGTTTGAGGATTCAATGGATTAACGAGGTTAAGTCACAAGCTCTTCGTAATACTTTTCACTTGTATAATATTTGCAACACCCATAGACAGACGTAAAGGGGGACCAGTAGTAATGATTTAGCGAAAGAAAAGATGAAATATGGAGATGCAAGGTTTCCCCCCCGACAGCGACGATATGTGGCTTCAGTGCTTTGATTGAACTGTACCTGTATGAAGAATATCAAGATAAAGATCAGATGGCTGAATCTCTCGCTCATTCCCATACAGGACAGACACTACAGTGATCGGCTGCAGTGGTTTCCATGGCGACTGCTTGACGCTAACCAAAATCATCGAGGCGAGACTGAAGGTGCGTTTGACTGCAGAACCTAAAACGTAAAATGGAAAGTGTCATAGTGTTTTCTGGTCGGATCATGTTCGGTCAGCACTAACGGTATGGCACAGTAATGATTGACTGTTGTATGAGCGGTGTGTTTCTGTCCCTTAAAGATGTACAAGCATTCAAATAACAAGAGCATGACCAGTGGAGCCATCGCAGCCATGCTGTCCACCATCCTGTACGGCAGGCGTTTCTTCCCTTACTATGTGTACAACATCATCGGCGGCCTCGATGAGGAGGGTGAGTTTGACAACGGGGTCAAAGATGCTTGTAGAGATTTCTTTCTCCAAAGCTCCAAAACTTGTGATCGAGTTTATTAAAAATGTTTTACTAGGGATGAAACTGTATGGAAATTTCACATCACGAATATAGTGACCCAAAGTATCACGGTTATCAATATTATCACGGTTTTCTTCAAATGAGGGGAAGGTGTTAAAAAAAAAACAGGGGTCCGTTCTTCGTACCTCGCTTAATACATCTGAGATGATTTGACAGATCCCAGATCTTTTAATCGTGATAACTGATCTCTGGCTAATTTGGTTCTTCAAACGAATTTGCGGATTGGATTTAAATATCTGGATTAAATGATCTAAGATCACTGCGCGTTCTTGTGTTCCCTGAAGAGGGCAGATGCATCGATACTCGAAACCATGATCAGCAGTGCAGCGATTGGCTGGCGTCAAGACAGCAACGTAATGACATCATATAATTAAAAAAGCCACCTGGCAAATTACACAAAAAACCCCACGAATATCTGGAGCTTTATAAGGAAACAGCTAAACGACCAAACCAACATAAAAGTTATAATAGATCAATGATAAAGTTTTATTTATTTTTTTATTATTTATTTTTTTACATGATTACCAATTATTTATATTCACGATTTTATACAGTATTTGTACACCCTTTACATTTTTATTTCAATGTAGTAATTCAATTTGAAGCAGATTTGTAACGTGACAGTATTACAGTTTCTTAAGGGTCAAGATCAAATTCTCTGCATCTCCTGCGCTGCATCAAGCCATCCCATAATATCCGTCATCACTTAAATTAATGCACGGCTCAGATTAACTGTACAACATGTGTGCAAACCTCCAATAAAATTATAAAGTAATTATTCCATCACAAATAAATCGCTCAATCAAGTGGCTGTGTCTATAGTATTATACACAACATTATAATATTATATACATTCTCATATACAATTTAAAATTTCTATATTATTATTATTATTTAAAATGATTATTATTGCCCCTGGTTCAGTAATGAACTCTTGTAATAAAGTAGCAGTGGCTGGGACAGATTTTAAGTATCACCTCAAGATGCGATCTAATCCTGTTTACATGAAATAAGCTGCTCGAGCAGGTTTTATAGGATGAGCGTCGAAGAACCAAACAATCCAAGATCATGCCAAATCGTCAACAATCAAATCCAGCTAACTGAGTTAGCGAGGTACGAAGAACGGCCCCCAGATGCACACACTGAAAACATTTCAACAAGTTTTAAATTTGAAAATCAACAAACAACAATTAAATCAAGCAGCTCTATGCACTTTTTTAAACTCGATTCTGTGGGATTTCCTTCCTTATAATGACTGTCGTCAATAGCAACACATAACGCATAAATATTAGGGATGCACCGATACGATTTTTTGGGGCCGATATCGATTTTAACAATTATTGGCCGATACTGATATTTGTCACTTGCCCTCTTATTTGAAATTTTGTCATTTAAAATAGTGTTTTTAAAGTAAAACAAAAAACCATTATGAACTGCATTGATTTACAATGCATTGAGAATACCCGTATGATGCATTATAAATACAGAATATAGAAAGTGTTACTAAAATATCAGTTAAAAGTGTTTTGGGTGTTTTTCTTCCACTAGTTTGAAACCTACATGTTATGAAAAGCCAAATTGGCCAGTGCATGAAAAGCAATGCTTCACTGTAATGAGCATTTATTGTCTTTAAATAGCCCGTCTGTTTTCTCATTCCAGGTCGAGGTGCCGTTTATAGTTTCGATCCAGTTGGTTCCTACCAGAGAGACTCTTACAAAGCGGGTGGATCAGCGAGTGCAATGCTGCAGCCTCTTCTGGACAACCAGGTAAGACGGATCGGGTTCTTTGAATGAGAGTCTTCCGGTGTCATTCGCTCATTATGATCTGCCAATGCAAACTGGTATTTCTCATCATGTTTTATTGTTGTGTAATTAAAAAAAAGTATTTCTAGTGCATATAGTTTTAGCGTTTACTGCACTATTGTATTCGTTTAGCTCCCTTCCTGTAGTGGCGAATTAATTGGGAAAATAGCATCCGTGTTGCAAAAGATGTAGGGCTGCAACTAATGATTATTTTGATAATCGATCAATCTGATGTAGTTTTTTTCCTCGATTAATCGGATGAAAAAATCGAAACATTATTATACATGACATTTTTTTTTAAATTATTATTTAATCCAACAATGTTATTCCACATCCTGCCCAGTGCTGTCCTCCAAACAATGTGTAATATAAAGCCTATCAAAACAAAGATAGTGAATGTATCTATGCAGGCTATGCTGGACATAAGCAAAAAGGGTTAAATTCATAGACTATAAAAGTATGGACGTAGTGTCCGTGACGTCACGCATAGGATTCCGAAGAGCAGTTTTTGAAGTGTAAAGTCGGGACGAGCTGGCCGTCGCCATCGCGCGTCACTCCCGGATAACAGAAAATGGGCAAAGAGGCGGGACGTGATGACTAACTGACAGCAGATAAATGGCACCTGTCACTCAAAGTGGCCATGCCCTTAATTATGCAGAACTTTAAGGCTTTATATAATATAAACGAATGAGTTACAAATAAATTCACCCCCTCACAGTCGTCATGAAGGGCAACATTAGCCGTATAGACCAAAAGCACAATGTGTCCCAGACTGTAAACGTGTTCTTCTGCTGTAAAGTTGGGCATTTTAACATGAGCTCAATGAGATTCTGCTCCTTCTGGAGTCTGTCTCTAGTGGCCAGTCGATGAACTGCAGTTTAAGTCACTTCCGTATTGGCTTCAAGAGAAACTGCGGGAGGAGCCGCTTGGTTAAATTACAAACTGTACACTCTAAACCTGAAATCAGCCGATTGCGCTACTAATTTAAAGTAGATATTAAAACGACCAAATTAAAAATGATAAACAAGAAGCAAAAGCACAATGAGGTATGAAGAACACCAGAGGTGGAAAGTAACGAATTACATTTACTCGCGTTACTGTAATTGAGTAGTTTTTCTGTCTACTTCTTCTTTTTTAAGTAGTTTTAAAAATCTGTAATTTTACCTTTACTTAAGTATGTTTTGTTTGATGTGAGATTTTTAAACATTTGTTTGATGTGAGATCATTTAAACATTATGTAAGAATATATTTTTAAATCCATGGTTTAATGTAGTCAAACTGTTTTGCAGCGCTTTGCCAAAAAAAAAAGAAAGGATAAAAGTTTGTTACATTTTATTTGATTACCACCGTTTTGGTAGGCTAATGCATTTGTATTAAATCATAAAAATAAAATTTCATAGGACTCTATTATTCTTAAAGTTGTTAATCTAATTCATAATAATTTAGTTCGTTAGACATGTTTTATTGAAATTTGAATAAAACACATTTTTTTGACATTTTTTCCATTAATTTAACGACATTTTAACTGGTGATCTTAACCATAATTTAAAAATACAGTTTATTTATTAAATAATTAATACAGTGATGCTGTGAAACTGATGTTTTCACATATCGTGAAAACCTCATTCCAGTACAACCCTACACGAGAGAGTCCCGCTGTTAAAAAAAGTAACTTTTTTTTTTTAGTACATTTTAAATGAACTACTTTTACTTGAGTACATTTTTAGACCGGTACTTTTACTTGTACTTAAGTAAAATTTGCTTGAAGTATTAGTACTTTTACTTGAGTAGAATATTTTGTTGCTCTTTCCACCTCTGAAGAACACATTCACTGAATATAGTATTTATAGCTTCGTCATGAATAATTATTTTAAATAAAATGAAGATTGTTTCCAGGACTATTCAGCATTTTGACATTGTTTTCTTTTTTGTGTGTTGCAATTACATTTCTTTATATGTCATGTCAGCAGGGTTCGAAATTAACTTTTTTGATCACCAGCCAATGTGGCTGATAACTTTCTAAAGTTTCCAGCCAATCAGAACTTCCACTAGCCACATTATTTCCGGTGAAAATAAGAGAAATGAGGAGTGCCAATGAATGCATTTGATCTAGGGCTGCTCGATTATGGCAAAAATCATAATCACGATTATATTGGTCAATATTGAAATCACGATTATTTAACACGATTATTGGTGGGTCATATGATCAAAATCTTATTTCATGATATGAGTAATTTGAAATGTCAGTGAAATTTCACAATTATCCATACTTTAGCAAAAACTAATACTAGGTTAATTAATGCAAGTAGGCTAAATGTCCTCAAAACAGCTACAGAGGACAAGTAGACAGTCCTCAATAAAATAAAAACAAAGAAACTAGTTAAACTAACAAAACCAACAAAAAAAACAACAGAAAATACAAATAAAATAAACAGGTTTTCCAGGAAGATGTACTAACAGTGATATTTAGATGAGTAATACACAGCAGAAATAGAATAAAGTAATATAATAAAGTAAAAAAATAAATAAAAAATTAAAATAACTGCTGTATAAATGAAATATTGACTAATCATTATTTAAAACTAATAAAAATATATTCATTCAAGAGCAGTGAGTGATTTTATCCTTGTCTTTTTTTGTTAGATTAACAATGACTGCTGCTGACGTTGATGTCGGCTGCTGTCCCTTTAAGAGCTGTGCGTACCATAGGTCCACTGTTATACACGCGCTCTTTCTCTGTGTTCATTTAAGACATAACCGACTGCATTCGGTTACTTACCGAAAAGGCATTTAGATATATTTGTGTGTACTAGACTATTTGACCTATTCAAGCCCATAGTATACTTTGCTGACTGAACGCGGAAGCGGTACTGTAATTGTTTTACCTCGATTATCTTATTTTCATAATCGTTGGAAGCCAAAATCGAAATTGAAATCGAAATACGATTAATTGAGCAGCCCTAATTTGATCATTTTATTAACATTAATGGCATCTTTTATGAATGAAGGCCAGTATCACTGATACTAATATACTGATGACTCTATGAAATAACACTTACATTTAAAACAATCCTCACATGAGCCCATAATACATTTCATATGAAGGCTACCTGTGCCCTTCCTACCTAGGAAATATAGCCTACAGAAATTAGTTAGTTTGCACTGCATAAATTATATATTATATATAGTAATCCTTATTAAAGCAATACAAGTGATTTAGTCAAGAGCAGTGCGTATTTACTGAGTAATTACTTTCGCTCTTTACATTGTCGCTGTCGCACATGAAGCGGTTTCTCTCACGCGTCTCATTTTCTCACACCTCGCTAAGTTCTTTTAAGACGTTATTGAACTCTTTTAAGGCTGCT